>JAVQKC010159883.1:0-22076 GCA_036025475.1 Philypnodon macrostomus
ACAACTAACATGTAATTACTCACTACAGTATCTCAGGAGACTCTGACATAGATCCATTTAGTATTCTTGTCTGTATAAACCAACACAGATGTGTTTATTGCTCCGTAGAGACACTTCTATCTATGCTATCCTCTGGTGGCCCCGCCCTGGGGCTATGTCGTCGGCTCGTCACTTCCCACAAAAGCAGGCTCCTGATGGATTATCGCGCCGTGAAATTTCACCAAAGTTCAGATTGTTAAACTAATGAAATTTCACCCTGGGTCTCTTCGCACCGCAGTTTCGCGTCTATCGCGCCGCAGAATGATTTTGTCATGCGAAACGCGCCTTTACATAGACATAACATTGAAATCTGTCACCGGTTTCGCGTCTGTTGTGTCTGGTGTGAACGCAGCATAAGAATGAACCAATAGAGATGTGTATTGTTGAGCCCGAGCCCTCACCAGAGGCGAGGACCTCTTTTACATTTGTAAACCTTAAGGCTTTTCATAGCTAAATAAAAAGTGTTGAAAACATGCACAGCCACTGACCTGAAGCAATCACCTCATTTACAGTTTTGCCCTTGAGCTCAGAGATGACCTGTTGACAAAAACATATTGGACTTTATTGACCAAAGCAGTCTCAAGACAAGCTCAAACCCAAACCACCAGACTATACCTTCTCCACATGCACGTCATCACACTCAATGCCGACACTGTCCAGGATTTTCTTGATGTCCTTGGCCTCTGGGTTCTCTTTGCCTCCCAGGTCGGAGAGCAGGTAAGCAGCAACGTAACGCATCCTACAAAATTAAACAAATTCAATACTCCTACATTGCTACTGTTAACCACAAACTAACGGTTGTTCCATTTAACGGTCACTACAAAGCTTATAACATAGCATGACGGATACGTTTGTCCTTACTTTAATACTTCATTTACAACTGAATAATGCGAGCCTGGCAGAGGGTGATTACAGATCCCCACTTAAACCTGAGAACACGAATTAACATGTGTCCAAGTAATAAAATAAATCATTACATGGATCTTATCAGCCTACTTGTTTATTGCCAATGCTGCTCTCCATAATGCCTCAATAGAGCTTAACAAAAAAGCTGGTGATCATTAGCAAATTTAGCCGCCGCGAACAGTCCCAGATAAACAAAAAAAATCGCATTAAATTTCAGCTATTCAAAGTCCTCTTTGTTTGGAGTTGAGTTACACTATGTCTAATATATTCGTGTACGGGTAGATTTTGTGATTTAGTGGAGAAAACACCTTTAAAAGTGACACTCACTTGGACTACTCAGGCGAACGCGTGTTCACAGCGAGGTTAGCTCAGGCAGAAAGGAAGTGGCGTTACTGCAACAAAACGGAAGAAGCCCCACGACTTCTTCTCTTGTAGTGAAAGTAGAAAGAAGACTTATCGCCATCTGCTGGACCAAGGCTTATATTGCAATCTTCTGAATTTTACACGCGTACAAGATTGCGGATTTTGCATTGATTGAACTGGATAAACCCGGAGGATGCTGTTGCTGCGCAAAGACAAAGTAAACACTTGTGGTGGATTATTTAGGATATTTTTTTTATAACTGTTCATTTTACACTGTTTATTGAAATTATAATGGGTGCGTGTTAACATGGTGTTTGTTTTACAGAAACTATAAAAGGTGCACTGAGGTGAGCTGAGGTAATTGTAATAAAACATGTATGTGTTAGTTTTCTGGTTATTCGCTGTGTTAATTTTATCTGGGAAAGAGGTCTATTGTCTGCTGTCTATGGCCCAAGTTGCTTGCTGCCATGTCATCTCAAGTCCCACTCTTGCCTGTTGAGTTGTTTGTTTCTCATTGTTTCTCCTAACTCCAGATGGTGCCGACAGAAGGCCACTCAGAGATTTAAGACCCTCTCCATTGTCCCGGCCGTGATTGATTTCTCTTGCCAAAAATGAGCAGTGAGCATCTTCAGATGAGGCTTTGCATCTTCACGATGAACCAACAGCTGTGCTCGGATCTCAAATACGTACGTAAGAGATTTTAAAGAGATTATAAAACTACTGAAAGTTTTACTTGCCTATGTTTTAAACTATGAATAAATACAAAGTTGGTAATTAAAAAGCCACAACTTCAAGCACTTTATTAAGCCTTAATTGGGAACACTAAGCTCTACACCACATTTTACATTCCACAATAACATTAACCATAAATGGCAAACCAGAAAGGACACACTAACACATACTACAAGAAGCCTACACAATAAACAGTTCAACGCATTATCAAAATATCTTTGTAAGTTTGGTCTTAAAACTAAAAGAAATCAGCTCAAATCTTGGAAAATAGCACTGACTAATTGCTTTCTGAGACTTGGCTGATTGAAGTACCAGACATTTCTTGAATTATCTTTTTTTTTTTGGAAAATCACTTATAAAATTTGAGAAAATATCAAAAGAAAACTATTATAAAAAATACTCTATTGACCATTGGAATAGACAAAGAACAAAAAGGGTAGAAAGATAGAGTGCATTGCAAATATATTGAACAAACATGAGTGACATTCAGGAGAGATGCAAGTGTTCTTTCAGGTAGTGAAAAAGACTTGACGGATATGTGTGAGAACTGTGACTGACACTTTAGTTTATCACAAGCTAGTACATTTGACTATACCTGTACGCCTGTGATAAAACACTGCAAGAGCACATTAACATTATTTTAAAAATCACCGTTTGAGCGCTGCAAATGAAACATCTTTAAGCGCATTATTGCATTTCTTCACACAGCCTGAAGTATCATTCAACTATACAATGACAGCTGTTTTATGTAAAGGAAGTTTTTTACGTCATTGATCTTGCATAGATAACCAACCTGCAGATGTTTGCAGTGCTGTGTGTAACTATAATTTAAAGTCCACATTGTTTTTTTGAGCAATCAATTGTGAGAAACAATTTAAAGGACAAATGCATTCAGTGTAAAAAATAAACAAAACAAAAAGAACAAAGCATCTAAATTCACAAAGAAGGTGCCTAAAGTTAATGGATTTACTATGTGCTTCTGTAAAGCATCTCAATGTTTTTCACAATTAATTTATCAAAATGTAGTGTTCTTTTTAAGGTCGAACATTTAGCATATTATACAGTACAGTTTTTTTTCCTGGGTACACATATCAAACAACAGAAACTAAATCAAAGAAATAAGTTACATTAACAAAGCCAGCCACATTGGAGAAAGACAACAATCAGTGGCTCATGTGAAATGATTGCTGCACTGTAAAAGCTGGACTAAACAATACAGACCAACTATAACCACATTCAGAGACTGAAAAGCTCAAACTTTCATGATGCCATTGAAATACAAACCTTTTGCTTTATGCAGCGCAGTAAATCAGCTATTTACAACCCTACAAATACTATGGCTTGTTCAGCTAAAGCCTAGTTAACATCTTCACTATATACAGTATACTACATCTAAAAAACATGAAAACCTATAAATAAATAAGCCACAGAATTTTCAGGGCGTGTTTTATAGCTTTAAAATAACACTATTACAGAAATTACAATCTTCCAGGGTGGCTAGGCTACATGTAGAATGTAATATTATTAAAAGTCTAATATATAGATGAAAACCCACACCCTGACAATATATGTATTGTGCGAATTTTGTTAAAACTGGGCAGACACTAAATTAACAAAAAGTAAAACATTTAAATTGGCCAATGTTATGGAGAGGACACAGCACTTAATAAAGACAAGTGAGAAACAGTGTAAACTCAAAAGAGAGACATGTTTTATAACTGTTTCCCAAATACGAGTGTTTAAAATACAGTTCTGTTTGATGTAAACGAAAACTAGTCAAGAGACTAGATTGGTCTCCTCTTAGATCTATATTGAGTGAAGATTTAATTCTAGTGTTTTCTAAACATCTAGTGAAGAAAAAGGTGAGGTTGAATAGATAGTACATTAAGACATACATCATTTTCAAAAGTTTCTTCACGTGGTTGTCTTAAAATCATTAAAAAGAACAAAAAGAACAGTTCACACATTACAGAAGAAAAAGTACTTGCCCCGAGGCACTTGGTAGTGGCTTTGATAAAATTATTAAAAACCCTACCATTGCAGTGAAAGAGCCGTGTAGTTGGTCTTAAATGGAATTCAATTTGTTAACTAAAAAACAAAGCCCACCTAACATGACAATCATAGTTATTCTAGTGTTTAGCAATATACATGATGTGTTACAGTAACAAAAGGAGAATGGTAAAAGCACAGTATACAGTTTGTGGGTGTGAAGTACATCTAAACTTGAGCTTGTTAGCTATAATTGTTGGGCTGTGAGATAAGAAATAGACCGAAACAGATGGCCAGAATGCTCTAAGAGCGGGAACAAGGGAGCTGGGCATCAAAATTAATGCATCCTACTGGGGATAGTTGTTTTGTTGTCTGCGCTTTGCCGACCTCATTTTCTCAAAACGAGACTCCATTTCCTCAAGGACTTTAGGAGTGTACCTTACGACCAGTTTAACTGTGCCCTGAGCTGCTTTAAGGAGTTCCACTGCTTTCTCATGGTGCTCTCCCTCCACGCTCTAAAAACACAGGGAAAATGATGGTATAATGCAGTGAGCACTCCAACAATTTAAGTGGTTTATCATTACTTAATTTAATTAAAATTAGCATACCACTCCATTGACAGAGAGAAGCTGGTCTCCTCTCTTCAGGCCCCCATGTCGATCTGCAATGCCACCTGGGATGATCCGTGAGATGTAAATGGGTGAGTTTTGCTCCTTGCCTCCCATTATATTAAAGCCCAGACCTTCCTCAGTCTTGGGCAGCTCCACCACTCGAGGATGGGAGTGTCCTTCACTTGCTGCAAAAGCAGCCACAGTGGCCTGAAACCAACCATTATTAGAAATGTCTGAAAAATACATCAAGCTATGAACGCAACAGCTAAGAGTATTAGCAGTACCTTTGCTGTTGCATTGGCCCTGACCTCTGGGCTGCTGTTGATGTCAACGGTTTCATAGACATGCTCATAAACCTAAACAAACAAAGTAAGTCAAATTACATTAAAGAAACAAACGTGTGAAGCGTGCCTTTTTGACAAAGCAGATAGCTCACTTCTCGGACAGCGTTGCAGAATTCACTCTGGAGGACCCTCTGGAGAGCCTGCAGCTTCTGAGGAGGCACTTCCCCTGTCCTCTGCAGCTTATCCAATAACTCAATGGCACGGTTAATGTCTGACGAGATAAAACATGCAAAACTGTAAACCTGTGCGGGAGATTACTTTTTAAATCTCAAGTGAACATGCATCTCACATCAACTCAACTCTACACACAGTACATGCACATGTGTGAGTTTGTGCTAACCTGACTATGTTAAAAGCCTTTTATAACAGCATGAATAGCTGTTGCTATATGATTTCAAAACATATCATAATAAAACCCGAGGTTTTAACCTAAAAGTCGCACAACATGACTGCCTACCATATTTATTGCAGACGTTCCAAGTGATCTGGAGATAGCCTCAAAATGAAAGTCTGACTTTCGTGCTGTCACAATGCATTAGCAGAAAGACTGTGCAGGTATCATCAGCATTCACAAGCAGCGTTGGGCTTAAATAAATCCGTTTCAAAATTTGATAAATAATAATTGTTTCGTTGATCACTGTCAGTGGCAATAATATCGGGCAACTAGCTGTTAGCTTGCTTATTAGCTGATTGGCTAAATATTGTTCCAAAAACAGAGTCATTTTGCCACGAACCTATTTCAAGTTAATGGTTACCCAGTGCATATTGCAGTCATTGTATGTTTATCAAAACATATAAACTCATGGACATCAAATGAGTTTGATGTTGTTGGGCTAATGCTAATAAAGTGGAGCCGAAGCCGCCCCATGTCACAACGGTCACAACAGATAGCTAGCCTCAGTTTGCCAATTAACTTTACCTCTTTCCAGCCGCACAGGCTCCCCAAGCGACGCCATCCTTTGTATCAGAGTGTTTTCGTTGTCAAACAAATAGTGCGGTAAAAGGCAGATATGGACAACTAAAATTGTTAATCCTTGGTAACGTCGGAACTCTTAGCCCAGACGATAAATCAGATTAGCCAAGTTAGCTACAGGATAGCTGCCAGTGTCATGATGCGTTTGGGGGACACTCGGAAAGAAACCCTCCAACAAATCAAAATCACGTAGCTATAATAACATAAAGTGTAATAATGGCAAAATCAAAGTTATATGTAAAGCATTGAAGAAGCTGGTCTAATCTGAGTTTTTATTACTCTTAAACACGTCCCAGATGACTATATTAGTTTAATAGTCTGTGAGAGTACCTTACATTTTTCTTACACATTGAACTACCTACTCTCTCTGCTTCCCTCTAGCGACGACACCCTGTACTCACAACCAGAGGCGTAGTTGGCTGTGGTGCCCATGCCTAGAGCATTGGCTATTTTAAAGATTAAATAATATACAATAATATTCTGCGTATATGCCATTATGCAGGGATTAGTTACTATTAAGTTAAGTTATTATAAAAAAAAAAAACTTTTGGTTACTGTATATAGCTGTATTTGACAAATATATCAAGTTTAATGCAGTCCAACTTAATTTACCATATCATTGTAGCATGGTTTGACTAAAGTACTTTTAACAATACATTTGAGTAATCAATATACAGTAATGATTATCTTACATTTATATCTGGGGGGTTCAACTTTATTCATAGGCAGACCTTTTAGTGTCATTCACTGATGTCCTTCAAACTTCTGTTCTTCATACTTCTTCAGTGACCCCAAAAAATAGGGCACCAGGTTTCCTCAGATCTCAGAATACCTAAAGCTATAGACTTACCTTTAAATTGATGCAGATACAAAGGAAGGTGAATATATGGTGGTTGAGTATTTTGGAGGCACATTTAGAAGTGATCCATACTAATATTAGGGTTGAAAGCTGAAAACTATCTGGTGTTAAAACATCATGACTTTAGACGATAAACCTGCCAGGTGAGGTGTGGTAGGCCTGTGTTATGTGCTAATTTATTATATGCTTCAGGGGACGTTACTGCTGCACCAGCCTTCAACCTAGATACCAAAGCAGTTCCCCAGACTGTCTTTTGCGGACTATAACACTCATTCATTTCATTCATTTCTTTTGTTGTATAATTACTTTGAAATCGGTGCCCTAATACTGTCATGTTTGTTTTGTATTAATGTACACACAAAGTAGAAGCATAAATCCATCAGTGTCAGATAGACTATGCCTCACAAGCACCCATAGCTTAAAGTACTAGTCTTCACATGTGTTGCGAAATTTGATATTGTGACTTTGCAAGTGTAACAACAGAGTAATATCCACCTTAGAGGTTTGGTCTGGGGAGTTTAAAAGAGGTGATGTGTTTTGATTTGGAATAACAAAAATACAAAAACACTGAATAATATCACCTCATCTCAAGCTTTCAACCACTGCATTTATTGTATGAGGCTTCTTATGTTCTTTAACTCATGTTTTCACTAGTGCTGGACATATCTGTGCACATGCATGTGTGTGTCTCCCCAAAATTATCCTTCCTCAAAACGCACTGCTGAAACTGTATCAACATTGATTTTGTTTTTCAGTTGCCTATAGTCATTTTTATTTCTTCAAATATTTCAGTTTAATATTGCAAACAACTTCACAACATACAAAATGAATAATATTAACCCAGAAACATGTCATGAATAGACTTTATATATATGTATATATCTATATATATATATAGATATATATATAATCTTTTATATATATCTTGTCCTCTGGTGGGGATAAAAAAATAAACAGCAAAGCTTTGACAACAGCACCTTGACATAGTATGTAGTTCCAACATTACCTTGAGAAGTTTAGAACAGTAAACAGATAAGTTACTGGAGAGGAGAGTTGGTTCTGCTGAATATGTAACGGGATGTTTTTGGTAAGCTTCATATCCTTTTTTGTAACTGGAGAAATTTTCGATTCACATTTGAAGCAGCATGCAAGCCTTAAAGATGGAGCTGGCCTCCTTCATTCCTTGCTTGTTTTTTTCCTTCATTTTCTAATTCTTGGCAACGTAAACAAATCACTATGTCTTGGAGGAATGTGATAGTAATTTAAACTGGGCGCAAATGACTGATCAGATTTTTTTTAATTGTTTACAAGGTCATGAATATGTTCAATAAATAGACTGTAGTATCACTTTTACTGTATAAACTTCATCTTTTTTTACATGCAGTCCATAAAATTTTCATTTGACGGAATAATTTACCCTGTTATGTATATATACAAATAGATATCTTCTCTGTATTCTCTTTTTTAAACTCTTCAATAAAATCTATACATTTTATACACTATCTCCCTCTTTTAATGGTCAATGTGCATACACATGAAGTGTCTATCCTTATAAACCGCCAGCCGATCTTCTTTTTGCTATCCATGGTAAGCGCCCGCACGTAGGACTGGGTTGTCCTGCATTGGGAATTATAATGCCGCTTGTCTATTCCTCTGCAGCCCTCCTTTGTGTACCCCATGGGGTTGCATTTGGTCTCATAAAAGTATTGCTTCAGTTGGCCATTCGGGACAGGAACCTTTTCCATGACGGTAACTGTCTGCCCAGACATGTCTATTGCTGTCTTTTTATCCACAGCTGTCACCCACTGGCTAATACTGTCACACACACTCAGCTCTCCACGCCGCGAGGGGTCCGAGTGTCGCCGCACTCGCATGGACATGTTGGCGGTGTCCAGATAGTTTTTGTATTCCTCCAGGAGAAAGAGCAACGGCGGCTCCAAAGGCACTTGGTTGCTGATCATCACCCGCGAGTTGTACAAGTCGACATCCTTGTTCTCCGCGCCGACCACAGGGGACGGCCCCCCTCCGCCCTGGCTCTTCTCAGACCCCTGTCCCAGATGCACCGCCTCACCCTCCACCTCCAGCAGCTCCTCTATCACCTGCTCAAATGTGTCTGTGAGCACGGCCAGCTCCCCGGGGCCGCTCGGTGGAGTCCCGTGGGCCCTGGCGGCAGTCGCAGCAGCGCCCAAGTAGCCCTCCGTCCGATGGCCCCTCATACCCGGGGCGTCTCTCAGGGGCGCGGCTCTCATGCAACTGAAGTATGAAATTACCATAGTAAGGAACAGGATGGTCATCACTCTTCTAACCTGGTGGAACTGCAAAACACAAACAACAAAGAGAAGTCCATTAGAGCTTTGTCAACAGAGTGGGCTAATTTTGCTTTGTTTTGCATCTCACAGTCATTCACACTATTATTTCAAGCCAAAATATGAGTCTCTACATTTATTAATGTGATATTGGCAGTGTTTAATCAGCTTTACAAACTGTTTGCAAACTAATCATTCTGGTCCTGTGTGATGCCTGGCTTGGGTTCTTGTTGGCAGAATGTCATAATAGCTGAGCTGAGCATTACAAAGGCTATGAGTTTAAAAAACTGAAGAGAAGTCTGCAGTTTTAAACAGTGAGTAAGAAGAAATGTGTGATTTAACATATTAATATTTGCATTCATTAGTACAAGGCTTCTTATCAGGCATTTTATTGTAATAACATAATTGGCTGGAACAAATTATGGAAGAGACCTGTAAAGATTCATTTAGAAAGCATATGTGCATGTTGACATAAGAACATGAGATGTGCTTTCATTGTGCGCTAATGTTTGGACTGAGTCAATATTATCTTTCCACTAACAACATGACCTCTTCCCCCATATGTACAGCTCTTATTAAAAGTGGATTTTGTGTCTGCTTATATTTAAAAGTGGCTGTTTGACAAGGAGTAGGGGTTTGTTGCGGGACAGTGATTTTTAGTGCTATCGGTCAACAATGAGAGCACCACAAAATGAACCAACTAATTATAATGAACTAGTGAATGTCAGTAAGGTGTGTCCTCCTCTGCTGACTGCTTAGTATGGAATAATAAAATCCCAGGCAGTGGAAATGGTCAAAACATGATCTTATAGCACATACAGTGGCTCTCATACCATTGAGATCATTTAAAAACACCCCAAAACACTTTTCCTGGCCAAAGATATCAGAGTTATAAAAGGATGAGAGAAATCTAGACTCGGGACTCGATTCAAAATAGCCTGACCGACGACCAGAAAACACAAAGTCCAAATGGTTACAGGGCTCTTTAAAAACAAACCAAACATTAAAAATCATGTGTCCTTCTTAATTGCTATCTGGGGCTGTGACTGAAATTAACCAATGCCACGGGACTGCCACAGAGTCTAAAAATAGATGTGCTGGGAGTATCACAGTCTCTATTCAGAATATCACATACTTGTTCCTAATGAGGCGCTCATTCCCTCTGTGACGTGCAGGTCCCAAGTCACTGTCTGTTAGGGGGAGGAGTTGGGTTGATGGGGGATTTTTATATTTGGCTTTCATTACAAACAACAATCAGCAAATTACCAGTAAAGGTTCTGATGCCGGCACGGCCTTACCGACATTGAATATTGCTTACGGGACCTAAGACCATGTGTAGGATGCATTTAGCCACCATTGCACTCAATTGGTTCCACTTCCACATGAAGATTATTGTTCAGGCGTCAAACTTCATGCTGGAAATGGTGCAGACCCAAGTGCTGCTGCATCTTCCGTAATAGACCACAGGGGTAATGTTGCAGTAGCGGGGGGTGGAGAGAGTGCCAGCGTCATTTCACAGCATAACAACCACAGATGACGTCTCTTCCAGGTCTCCATAGGGGAACCAGCGGAGGGGAGGAGGAGGTTGCTGGGGGTAATGCCACTCAACGATATGCAATTGTGGATCGTCCGTTCCCCCAGGACTCCACACACCGGGAACAACAAAAGATTTTTATTTCTATCTCTGTGATTTCCTGTTTCCATCAGGACAATCAATATGGCTTATGCTCTCAATCAACATCCTGTTAAAATGCGATAAAGCCAATGAATCATTTAATTGCTGTGGGACTGTCTGCAAATCTCTGGCTCATATCTACTACAGGGCTAAATGTGACAAGCTATTGGTTTTCTCTTGTTTTTACACATCCACAGAAAGCATACTGCATGAGCACAGAAGTATTTTACTGTTAATACAAAGTGCATAAATAATAAAACAGAAGAATGTGCTATAGGAATTAGCATAGAGGAGATGTGTGCTCCTGTGTTTATCTTGCCGTGTCACCGTGACACTTTGAAACGGTGGAAACACATCCTCAAAGCTGACAACATGGAGGACGCAATAACCACTACACAAACAAGCCTCTATTCACAACAACCAAGCACCAAGAACAATATGTGCACAGGAGCAGGTGAGAGTGTGGTGAGTGTGCGGACCTATTTGCCTTTGACATCTCTGGATGACCACCTGTTTGTGTGCCTTTAGGGCCGCACGCCTGTATGGCACCACTATGTAACTTAAACTCGCATTTACTCCGTTGTGCCAGCCAGGTGGGGATTATGGTGATAAATGCCTCCTTTTGACAGATGCTGAAAAGTAAAGCATGAAAGAACTAGCACTGTTAACACAACCTCCTGCGCTTCCACCTCACGGCACACGTCGGCATACTTCATAGGACCGTCTTTGACAACAGCACCCGATCAAAAATAGCAAAATAAAACCCATATATACAAATAGACCCTGCATTTGTGGAGTTAAAGAGTTTCTGACAGATCCACTCGCTCTCTGAATCTGCCTTTGAGTCCTGTGTGGCCGTTTCTCTAGAACATGATCTATCTTGCTCTACATGTAAAGCACTTAATGCCTCAAAATAAAAAAAGCAAAAAAAATCCACCCCAGTGTCTCCTTGTGTGCCACAATGCAACGCTTAAAACATGCAATTAGGGTTGTCTGCAGTAATGGCTGACACATGTGGTTGCTTGCTGCCTTCTTTTGGGATCTGTTTTCAATCTGACACAGTTTCAAAGCATGTTTAGTAATGGATGAGCATCGTTGAAGGATTATACCTGGCCGTGTCAGAGCCCAACCCCAGCCAATGCCACATAAAGCCAGACATTCAAACACCTGCTGAGTGATGCACCCAATCCACATGAGAACAGCCCCCAATCCCGAACCCAAATAAGGCTAAAAGCGATCCAACACCGTCTTCGATGCATTTGTAATATTGTTTGGCATCACGTGCTAACGGGACACTCTATAAAAGGTTAACATTGACAATTTTACTGAATACACTGGAGTGCACGAGAGTAAGACTGCAGTTCTCGTTTCCGAACAGTAGAGAGCGCACGAGACCGTGAAATACTGTGATGATCCCGTTTCACCCCTCCTTCACGGGAAACACATGAAAGCGTGAGATGGATGGATGATAGATACATTTAGTATGAAGCTGTCTTGTAAAATGTTGATATCGGTTATTACTAAATCAAAAAATCAAATATATGAACCAGCTCTCTGCCACACTCGGGCATTATATTAAGTTCCTAACCCTATCAAGTCTTAAGGTTTAATCTCAGTGTGTGTGTGGGGTTGGCTAACGCAGCTAAGGTAGCTCAGGTTTCCTATAAAGTCTTAATGAGTTCATCAAAGTTTTTTCGTGTTTTCCAAAACAACACAAAAAGTGACAGGACATTGTGTTCGCCACAGTTTGGTAAAGGGTTCTGCAGAATTACAGACGTTACGTGTCAGAGCATTTTAAGCACATGAACTGTCTGATTTCATGAATTGGACAGGCTCCACTTAGTTACTTCATCGGAATAATAAACAGTCACATTGCTAGGGCTGGTTCAATTATGAGAAAATGATCGTTTTTGGAGATGACACGGTGCCCAGACCCTCGCAGTGTCCTGGAAACCCAATCAACATAATAACTGCTTTTTTATTAATGAACGTGAGGATAAGGTTACACATATCCCCTCCGGCTGTCTGTTCGCAGGAGAATCGGACTTGATCGAGCTACTTTTAGCCCCATCCCTCCCTCATGCTATACACACACCTCACACTCAACAATATAACAAAAGTGCGTAAAAACAACTTGAGTGAAACACGCAGAAACATACCTTTTACTGCCCAAGTCGTAAAACAGACCATTCAACAGGACAGTGTCATCTGGGACGTTTAAGACAAACTC
The DNA here is from genome assembly GCA_036025475.1 of Philypnodon macrostomus. NCBI lineage: Eukaryota > Metazoa > Chordata > Actinopteri > Gobiiformes > Eleotridae > Philypnodon > Philypnodon macrostomus. Next base: position 13,028 of record JAVQKC010159883.1, read on the forward strand.
CCTGCTCTGAGCAATTAACTTTGAGCGGTATTTTCTCTCGCTTTTTCCCAGAACACGCTTCAGGATATCTCTTCTTCAGCTCTGGAGCAAATATATTAAATTATTGATGGTGGAAATTGCATGGATGAGGTAATGCACTCCCATGTCTGCGCGGCGCGTTTGCAGATCGTTTGTAGATCGCGTCAAAGTGAAGTTGTCGCATGGTGAAAGAGAAAAAAACGCCGCACTAAGAGCAGCAGTTGCAACAGCGACTGTGGATGAGAGACCTCTGAGGCTGAAATGAGGTGCCGTGGCAAACTACAGTAACTTTACTACACACAGTGACGCTGCAACATGTGACCTGCCGATGTCTGACTGGTCGCCATCAAACTCCTGTTTAAGCAGCCCTGAGGCGGAACTATTAGCGCTTTTGTTTGTCCGCCAGCATCTACTCCGCACGTCTTCTAGTATATATATATATATAAATCCTACATACGCGCTATATAAAGCACAAAGCTCTCACTGCACTCCTCTTCCGTGTTTTATGCCCAGTGAGTTCAAAGAGGCTTTTGCGTAAGTCGTGATACACCGCGAGTGGTTTCGACTTGGCCTATTTGTGTAAAATTAGGCGAGCAGGGAACTAAAAACAGCGCGCTTCTGCCTCTAAACAGCACACCGCGAGGGGGATAGATGCGTTATAATAAAACAAGCTTTGGCTCAGATGTTATGCGTCGTTTTGCGTCAGCATCTAACCCAATTATAGCTCTATACGAGGTTTTCCTGGATGCTTTTAGAGCATCCTTCTATATGGCCGTGTTTAGTTCACTAGTAATGCACTCCAGTTACGTGCGTAGATGTGCACTAAGCACAACCTATGCAATGTTTGAGGTCTATACACACAGACACTACATGACCATATACATAGAGAGGAATTCCTTGAATCAAAATAACTTCCATCATCAGTGTTAGACATGTAGGCCCATTTCTTTAAACTGTTAAACCTTGGACATGCTGTGAGCAAGGCTAAAGAGGAGTACTTCAGAAACAGGGCTACTTTTGTGAAGATCTGAAGCAAGCAACTGTCTCCACAACAGATGGACACCTCCCCTGCAATGCTCTGCAGTGTATAGGACCCACACATACAAATGACACTTGGACAGTGAAAGGGGCTTACTCTCACACTGCAAACAACTCCACTCTCCAAGTAAAGATGTCAGAGAAGCCACCTCCACCTGTGACGAACAGAAGCGTGAGTATAATGGGGAGATAGCAGCTCATTATCCTTGTGAATTGGCCTTTGTCCAGCGCAAAGATTTATTGTCATGCTTTTCTATATTGCCATGATGATTATTTTCCCTGCATGAGCTTATGTGCTGGAGAGCTCTTGTTTGGCATGTAGCAGAATGAAAGTGGATGCTCACACCTGCTTAATGAGTCACTCCCACCTCCAACACACCCAGGGACATGCCAAGATAGATATAGCCCTCCCCAAAGGCACACAGGAGGTGAGGGCAAACTCTGGATGACAAAGAGTTGCATCAGCAATCACAGAGCGACATGACTCCAAAGAGGATCAAAAAATGCACAGCGCACAAGGGGCTGCTCTAAACAAGTATTTCATAAATAAATCACTGGGCATCTCATTAGTAGAGCAAAACAACAACATGATCTCTCTCCATTTTGCAAAGACAGCACAACTTCAGAGTGGCAAAGGCTCGTGCTTCAGACGCTGGTTTTTGTGAATGGAATTTTAAAAGCAATGAGGAAAAATGGAATTGGTCGCCTCATCTGAGTGAAACCCGAACAGAGGTGTGTGGCCAACCAGCTGTCTCTCCAAAACTGCTAAACCGCTATTTCATCGGAACTGAGGTATACGATTTCTGCAGGTTTAAGATTTCTTTACAATGACTTCAAACCGTCTCAGTGGTGTGGGGATCTTTTGTCTTTGTCAGTTTTGGGACAAAGGAAGAAGGGATACAGGTTTGGGTGACACATTCATTTGTAGACCCCATTTGGCTTGGTGCCCAAATCCAACCTTTTGGATGTTTGTAGTAATAATACCAAGCTGATAACACGTGTATAACCATTAGAACCACTCTGAAGCATGGCTCTGCTCAAATGTGCTTTCTCTGATCAATGAAGGAAATAAAAGGAAGGCATTGAGGGCATTTTGATCACAGTAAATGAACAAAATCGGTCTACTGGGCTGGAAGACGTTGTGCCTAGGCTACATATATCTGGTGACTGCATATAACCCTGTATTAAAATGCAGTACTGGATGCCATGCCCACGGTGATGACTATAACATTTATAGTAATGGAAGGCTGACACTGTATCACCCTTTAATACACCGATACACTGTGGTATAATATGGCTGCAGATGACTACAGCTTATTATTATGAGCTGGCTCTGTCTGTATCTTTTCCATGGCTTATAGCACCACCTCATATAGCTCCTCCCACCCCCACCCCTCAATCCAATATCTGCACAGCATCAATAACCTTTTGGTTCACTGCTGGAAAAGCAACTTTAAAATCCACCAAGAAAGGCCTCAGTACAAGAGCAGACAGACTTTATTTGGTACGCAAATGAACAGGAACAATATGACTCCTGGTTTGTGTAATAATGACACATGGTGGAGTGATTCAAATGACTGAACTGCTTCAAATATTAGAACCTGCAAATGCTATAAAGGTAATATAGTAAAAGGAAGAGGCTTGTAGTGAACAAACACTTCCTCACGCAAACAGTCGTGTATCACGGTCTGATCTAAGATATTCACTCAAACTCTCCGCGGTATATTAATAACTTGTCGTGGGCATGTGCACTGTAAAAAATACTAAAAACAACCGTGTGACGAATAGCTGATAATTAAGAATCGAAATAAGGCTCTAGGCCTCCTGCCAGAACATGTTTAAACAAGCCTGCTAGGCTAATTGGATGAAGGCGTTGACGATGGTGATGATGATGACGCTCGTGATGACTAAAGCAGCCGCACAAAAAACTCAGAAGCGACAGAAAAAAGCCATAGAAAAAGAAGGAGCTTCCCCACAGGTGCATTTGGTCCTTAAACATGACAATATAATAGTCACATCAAATCAAGACTGTATATACCACGTGATCATCTCAAAACACATTAGTTAATGCGCGTAATAGAAGAAATTGATCTTAATTGATAAATTAACCGAAAGTGAAAGTAGTGAGGCAGTAGTGCCTAGCAACGACTTCAGATTAAACGCCTGGCAACGTGTGAGAATGTTGTATTATGGAATGTCCGCTAAAATAAATGCCTAGCAACAAGACTACACCAAAGTGTATGGGCCTGCTTATGTACAAATATAAATAACGCAAACATTTAACCACTGTTTTCCATAAAAGTGCATTTGTGTCTCCGTTTGCATTTTACGTTAGTCTATTAAAAATGGCGAACTGAACAAAATAAGTATTATTACCCATTCATTTAGTATACGGTCCAAGGCTGTCAGAGATTCTTCTGATGTTTTTAAAACGCCTATGTGTCGTAGACTGTAATAACTGCATAGCGTTAAATTACATTATGTCTAAAACCAATCTAAGGTCATGTTTCCAAAATGAGGCGCATTGGGATATTTAAAAATATGCATGCTGTAATTGACGCACGAGTTCAATCGTTATTTCTTAATAAAAAGTTCATGTTTTCAGGCCTAAGAAATAATTCCACATTCGCAGTGAAGCCTCCATTCTGACGCCTACCCCAACTCTGCAGAGCTGAGAGTGCAGAGAGCAGAGAGAGGGAGATTCTCGGGAAAGATAACACACGCGGAGACGCACGCGGGAGCGCGCACGGCCGCACACAAGAGCGTGCAGCCCCATTTATGGACTGATCCGCTGACGTACATTGCAGAAAAGTGCTATAAAAAAACATTCATACATACAAAGTGTGTCGTGCCACCCCACAGACCCCTCCTAACCCGCCTTCGCTCATCCCTCCTCCTTCACCCAACACGCCCACGCCCACGCCATAATCCCACGTCTCAGTGCGAGAGAGGGAAAGCGTAATAAATATACTGCCACATAATCGCAAAAATCTAAAGAACGAAACAATTAACCAACATTAAATCCATTTCAATTAATTATAATCCATCCAAATACGGCATTTTTATTTTTCAATGGCGTTAATTCTGTTGATGTAAAGAATGTGTCGGTATAATTTCAGCTTTTATATGAATGCCCGGAAGCCTAATATGTCATCTGATCTATTTTTGGTTTAATAGGCAGTGAAATGGAGTAATTGATCTCCGTGAATGACGTTAAATTTTCCCAAACGCCATGTACACGAGAAATCGTCTAAATCACAATAAGGTTAATACATTGTGTTTTATTCCCGATAAAAAAGCAGAGTTTTTAACATCACTGTTGATTAAAACCGCGCTGGCTGTCAGTGGGCGTTGGGGGTTTTCTCTCTCCTTGCGGTTTTCTCTTCGTCTCTGTTGGATGAGAAATCTGAAATCTTGTGGGGAGTGCACTATCCTCTTGAGCTTCTGCATCGAATTGTTATAGGCATATTTTTAAATAATGTCACAGGGAATATATATATATATATTTTTAAATCCCACAGTAATCAACAGCATCACCGCCAACACAACGTTTTAGTCAAAATATAGAGAAGGAAAAATCAATGCGTCCGGAACAAGCCTCCATCATTTTCAGCCCTCACATCTGTCAGTGATGCTCTGTGACCACGCCCATATTTATTGTAATTTTACCCGGAGTTATAGCTCTGTGACAATTTTCTCACAGTAAAACCCGAACTTGTGCAGTTTTATCCGTTTTTACTGTTTTATTCCTTCGATATTTATGTTTTCGTTTTTACGCACAGAGCCCCAGCGAAGACAAAAGCGAGCGGCGGCTAATGGGGAGCAGGTGAAGTGAAAAGCACCTTATGAATGAAACCGTGGAGCGGTCGTAGTAAAAACACAAGTGATTTGATGGCGATGGCGATGACGGCGGGAGGGGTGGAGGGGGTCTAGGAGGGAGGGGGGTAAAGTGTAGGGCTATTTTTGGTAGATAACGAAAAAAAAAAAAAAAATCCACAGACATCAAGACCAAACATGAATGCAGCAGACAAAATAAGAAAAATAAAATATCAAGATGGTTAGATGGCAAGATAAACAGATGCATTCTACAAGGATCACCGCAGTGTCTTTAATTCTCATATTGTGAGCGTTAGGCTCCAGCAACGATTACGCACATGATGTTGCAGCAGACCGTTGGAGATTCCAAAGACGCTTTTCCAAAGAGCCGTTTACTTAAAGTCCATTTAGCGCGTGTCCGTCTAAGATGGAACGGTTATGTTAACGTACAGTACGCAGCACAAAGATAACTTCTGTTATATTCAGCAATGTTTGCGATCTATACTCCACTATGAGTCACCTGGGCTGGGATTACGCTTCATTTCGGAGATATTCCGGTCACTGATGGAACAATGAAAAGCTGGCTGCATGCAGTAGCCTACTTATTAAAAGCCTAAGTTCACATGTGGGGAAAAGCCAGAAAGAAGCGCGTATAGCAACAAAAGAGTGGCATGAAAACAATGGATTGTGCTCTTACCTTTTACAAGGGGCTGACAACCACTATGTGCGTGGTCAGATCTCCGCGACCAACACTTGCATGTCCCAAAGTTTAACGCAGTGTGGGGGGGCTGCTTATAGGTAGCGACAATGAGATGAGCAAAACACCAGACGCCCTAACATTTCATACTTTAGCCAGAACACATCTTTGAAGCACAGGCTGCTTAAACTGCAAGCGCTTTCCTTCCTTGTTTCTTATATATATTTATATATATATATTTATATATAAATATATATATATATATTTGAGAAGGCTATCCCGCTTTCCGTTTACAGACCACTGGATCCCTCAGAATAAGCTTACCAAAAGTTGAAAAAACAATCCCAGGTTTGGCAAAGGGGGTAGGGAAAAGAGAGAAAAGAGAGTTGGCGTCCACTCGGCGTGTTAGTCCATGCACGACTCCGGTGCCTCTGTCCAACGTGCTGAAAGCATAACACAGCGAGGGTAACTATGAGGGGCCAACAAAATGTCTATAGACTTTTGTGAGTGCCTACTTTAGACCGCTTTTTACTCTGCGGCTTCCCACTGCTCTGTCACGTGTAATTTTCACCCCCCTGGCCAAACCAGTCCTGTTAATATTTGATCACATGATGGTTGGACATTTCCTTCCAGATAGCAGCACCTTTATCACAATTAAACCGGCCCACTGCCGCGTAAAAATAATAAAAGTCTCTGGAAATATAAACAATTAGGCTATTCCCCGTTTCTTCTGTCACGCGGGCAAGTGGCACGTGTTGCTTTATTAAAATATGCTTTAAAAGAGGAGAATATGCAACATACATACATGCGTGAGCCAACACACACAGCACATGAGATCCACAGCAGAGCGCAGACACAATGTAAAAATGTTCCCTCTTCCTCAGCCTTACCTCTCTCACTGTACCGGCATATCTTGAGAGAAGAAATGCCACACAACCCTTTTTGCACTCAAGCTTTGTCAACATCAGCCTCATCAGGCATGAGTCTCGATCCTGACTTTCTCAAGTAGCCAGGAGTCCAACCCTTCCAGTATGGCAAGAGCAAACACCACCAACCAAGGAGGCACGACTATTTAATCACCACATTGAATGCAGCTGTTTCCATTGCTACTTACCATTTTCCCCTACGCTGTCCTGGAGATAGAAGTGTCTTAATATCCACTCACTCCAACAGATGCTGGTAGGTAATGTGTCTTGTTTGAAGTCATCATATGAGAACTTCTGCTGTGCTCAGTAGATCGCCCACCACTTCGCTGACTTATGAATCTAATAACCCTTTGCAATATCGGCTCGCAAAAACTCTCTTAGGCAACACCTGGCTGGCTCTACAGAAAAGACAATATCAACAAGAAGACAGGCTTGTCAGAAAAGCGTGTAACACCCTCTCCTGGACAACGCCATTAAGGGTCTTGCGTGATTGAAATAAGCGAACGCTATCCAAGTTTGTGGGGAGGGTACTAGGTCCTGACTGCTCGCTCGTTCACTGCCTCAAATGTTTAAATCCGCATCGAGCTACAATAAAACTTCTCTGAGACCACTATATTCACGTGTTTGTGTTCTAGTCAACACCCTCTTTGGCGGAGATCCACGTCTACGGGCCTATTACACACAAACGCATCATATGATCTTTTTGATTTGTCCAACTCGCAGCCAGAAGCGCAGTCTACAAACAAACAAATAACGCACTAATAGCGCCCCAGTGCCTCCATGTCAACTTCTAGAGGGACTTGTTGCTGCTGAATAGACAACCCTCTCTCTCCACTCGTCACATACTTACATCAAATTCAGTTAAAGTCCCTTGTTAGTTGCGAACAGAAAAAAATAGAAATCAAAAAGTTATTCCGTCTCCAAGGTGCGATATTGGGGAGCGTGAAAGAAGAGCGGTGCGTTTGAGAGTGTCTGGAAGTTCAAAGGCGAAATCTGTTTTCTGTAAAATTCCATCAGTTGCACTGCCAACGCTCCACCATCTGATTGTTATGCAGTGACGAAGCGCTATGCAAGTAAAGCCCCAAATGTACTAAGTAACATGAGTAATAGGTGATATTTGCCTGACTTTTTGCCAGCATTTTCAAAACTTTACAAGGAACGCATCATTTAATCAGAAGGGTTGCACCAATCTGACAACGCCACAGACGTTTCATGACATCAAAATAAAACTCTTCATCATGTCTTAGGTGACTTACTAAGTGAGTGAGCCACGTCTGAATCATAAGGAAGGAAGCACGACCATCATAAAGCTAATATTACCGTGCCATATATACATCAAATATACCCTATTGAGCCATAATTCAACAGAGCGACAGCTGTAAAATTAATATGTGAACAATGATCACTTCATTTAGATATGCCGCCTGTTCTAAGCGGCTTTCAGGTTTCTAAGAACCAAATTGGATTGAGCAGAATTTCCCATACAATGCCTGGGAACCCCGAAATTGTGTTGATTGTGACAGTCTCTCACCTGCCCTTCCCTGGGATAAATGTTTCAGCTGTGTTATTGTCGGTTCAATTTGCGACCCAGTTAAAAGCCTCTTTCTGGCAAATGCAGAGCCTAATTGAGTCTGACTACACATGTATCCTGTCCTGCTCCCACAGCTTTCACAGACTCTGATACTGACTCATGCTCGTCCCTTTTTCTCCACTGTCCATACCCTCCTCCGCATTCTCCGCCACAATATCTTATGGTCGCGTCAGAGGTCACAGATCAATCAATTCAACCCCAGGGCTGGATATGGGTACATACCTCTGTGCTCCATGGGAAACTCATTAAATTGGTGGTGCACTGTGGCCGAGTGGTTAGCGCGCCTTCCTCTCAGTATGGAGGTCAGGGGTTTGATCATGGGCCGGGTCTGGTCTATAAGCTCTGTGAGAGGAGTCTGCGTGTTATCTCCGTGTTATCGCAGGTTCTTCCCACCACCCAAGACAGGTGTTAAAAAAAAATGAGAAAGAATGAAATGACAGTGAATGGTTGTTTGTCAGTGCGTCTGTCTGCGTGTCAGCCCTGCAACTAACTGTCACTGTCCAGTACCTGAAACTGTCTCTCACCATTAGCTCCTAATGGAAATAAGTGGAAGAAGATAAATAGATATCATTGGTATGTAAAGAGGAAAGTGAGGGGGCACTCTGACCTCTGTATCTTTCAAAATAAAAGCATTCATTTATCACATACTGACAATCACCTACAACAACATACACAGTTCAAATTGCATTGTTATATAAGGTAGTCAAGATTGTACTGTAGATAGATAATTCATTTATCAGTATCGGAGTATACTGAAAGGCCATATCATATAAAAACTGGAATTCAGTATGTAACAGTATCCAGATCCAACTACTTTTTAAAATAATAATAATAATAATGCATCAGTTTTATACAGCGCTTTTCTCAACACTCAAAGATGCTTTACATTACATTATTCATTCACTCCACAGTCACACCCGGTGGTGGCAAGCTACTGGTGTAGCCACAGCTGCCCTGGGGTAC
>JAVQKC010159934.1:0-12390 GCA_036025475.1 Philypnodon macrostomus
GATCTAACCCAGATCTAACCCAGATCTAACTCAAGGCTAAACCAGATCTAACCCAAGGCTAAACCAGATCTAACCCAAGGCTAAACCAGATCTAACCCAAGGCTAAACCAGATCTTACCCAAGGCTAAACTAGAGCTAACCCAAGGCTAACCCAAGGCTTACCCAGATCTAACCCAGATCTTACCCAGATCTAACCCAAGGCTAAACCAGGTCTAATCCCAGGCTAAACCAGATCTAACCCAGATCTAACCCAAGGCTAAACCAGGTCTAATCCCAGGCTTAACCAGATCTAACCCAAGGCTAAACCAGATCTAACCCAAGGCTAAACACTTACAGTCATTTCTCATTATCACTCTTTAGCATAGAGAGATCAACCCAGATCTAAACCAAGACTACCAGGACTAAAGTTGAGCCTAAACCAGGTCTAAACTAGGTCTAAATATTCCTGAGTACCACTAGAAAGACCTATTAGATTTACCTCATCATCTTGTTTCATTTTAGTTGGTACATGCTGGAGTCCAAACCGGGGAACAAGAAGAAGGAGCGTGGCCGGATTCAAGTCAGTATCCAGTTCATGAGAAACAACATGACGGCAAGTATGTTCGACCTCTCCATGAAGGAAAAACCACGCTCGCCATTCTCCAAACTCAAACACAAGATGAAAGGCCGCAAACATGACAGCGGCTATTCTGACACATCCTCCGCCATCTTGCCCCGCTCTGCTATGTGTGACGCTGAACCCAAACAAACTGCCTCTGAACAACCACCACCACAACTGCCTGAAGCTAAAGCTAAGAGGCCGCTGCTGGCCGGGTCCCACAAACTCTCTGCTGCTCACTCTATGTCGGATCTCATCGGGACCAACTTTAGGCCTAAACTGGATTCAATGAACTCTATAGAGGAGACTGGAGGTGAGGAGAAGACTTTCTGTTAAATATGTGTGTGTTGTAAGACAAAAAAGGTCAATAAAGCTCCTTGGATATTTTCATTCTATTGAAGTTACTGAAGTACAGCTTTTCTTAGCTAGTCTTAGCAGCCCATTTCAGTGAGAATCAAACATTTAGCAATCTCTTTGTTATATTGTACAGTAGTTGTAGGTAATTAATGTGATGTAATGTGTATCATGTTCCTCCACAGGTAGCAGTGGTGGTCCTCACAGACGTTCCCAGAGCGAGGTGCCAGGGTTCCAGGACGATGGTGGACAGCGTGACCCGTTCCCTGATATCACGGACGGCCTGCCTCAGAAGTATGCCACGCTCCCACACAAACGGAATCCGTTTGAAGGGGAGCCGGGGCAGCAGCTGTGGGACAGGAAGGAGAAGAAGGAGAAGGTCAGCCTCCTGGACCGAGTGACGGGGAAGAAAGACGGACGAAAGACCAACGGGGCCAAACTGGGGAGCTCCGGAGACCTGCGTTCTCCTAACCCCTTCAGCAGCGACACACAGGCAGACACCAACCCATTCAGCTCACACTTCAAACCAAGGTGGTACACACAGTGAAATAATACAGTATCTCATGTTCCCTTTACATAATCTCAGACTTTTTTATTGATTTTAATTGGTTAAGCTTGTTATACATGAGAAATTATTATATGTATTTTAAATCTGTAAAGCTGCAAAATTCTCTGGAACTGGTGTTTGTAGTATTAACTTTATATCCCAACACTGAATAACCATGTTCTTAGTTTTAGTATTTCCACCTCTTTTGTCCCAAGAGCTGTTGTTGCCTCCCCGTGGGGCGACACCCGGCTTGGGGCTTATATTACTTTACAGCATACTGGTGAAGTTTCAAATACCTCGATGATTGATATCAGCTCCCTCGCCCCTTCAGTTGTCAAGTGTTATTGTTCAAACAGTTGCTTTGAGCCGGTTCCCCCTGTTTCCTGTGTGACTTGAAGAGTTGGTGAGCGGTGTGGCTGAGTTCTGGTTTTATCGGCAATGAAGGTGTCATTAGTGGGTCTTTAGAGGGCCCAGGGTTTGATAAGAAGCCCTCTGAGCTATAGTAATGAGATCCACCGCACAGATAGACCACCCAATTAACCACTTATCTATGAAGGCTCCAGTCCATCATCTTTACTGCCGCCTTTGTTATACAGCAGCAGCTCACTGGTCATTTATAGGAATGTGGGGTGGGCAGAACTCACTGTAGAATATATGTGTGCAAGGAATGGTGACCAATGTGGTAATTCTGCAACTTGTATTTTGGAGCTATTATTCTATTAGCTGCACAGATCCTTCAGCCCTTTAACTAACTATCCATTGTAGAGGATATGCTCTGGCTAAGGCCCATAGTTGCTGAGTAAGGCTTCTTCTTACACCCGAAAAGGATGAATCGATGTAAAGTGTGTACGTTTACTCATTTGGATTTTTTGTTTTTCAGTGACAGAAAATCCACCGGAAGCGTAGACGGTACATTTGGACAAAAGAAGAAAGTAAGTTGTGACCCGTCTCATTAAAAATATTGTATAGTGTCTTTTATTTAGTTGACAATGTGATAATTCAGACGTGCCAGTCAAACTAATTAGCAGCTGTACACTGGTTTGGTTTGTGATTGTGAAGTATTGTGAAGTCTATAGGGTGATCTAGTGAGGATTAATTGGGGAAAATGGCATTTATGTGACAACTTGCTACCTCTTTTTAATAATTATACAACTCAAATAATTGTTGTTAAAGGGCACATATTATGTCTATTTGTATGTTCAGAGATTAGAAAAGGTACATTTAATTTCTCTCTGCTAAAAAGGCTCAAGTTTTAGGCCCTATTTTCTCCCTACTGATTGCAACGTTACTTTTAAAGCCAGTATAATAGAAGGAACATTGGAGCAAGGTGTGTTTTTTTTTTATTTTCTTATTACCTATAACCATAGTAAGGTCAAACCAAGTGTTTTCAGCTCCTGAGACGGTCCAGACAGCTGAGCGCCTACGCTTACAGGAGTAATCAAACATGCTTGAATGAAAGAAATACACATTAGAGCCCTTTTATATTTATTATATGTATTTTTATTTGTGAATTTCAAATTTAAAGCAAGATTTTGGCAGCTATTACCAAGCTAATTTAGCATTTACCAGTTAGCACCACCCATAGAAGTGACGTCCAAATGAGGAAGACAATGCAAAGAAGTTAGCATCAGCCGTTGAAGTGATGTCCAATGAGGAGGAGAATGCTAATAATGGCTTTCCTCACCTTTCTCTGCGAGTGCTGCTGAGGCCTGTCACTATAACCACACATGTGCCCTTGTACATGGCAGAAATGGCAGCTCTTTTTCCTCCTGCTTCAAGGCCCTAATTAACCACACACTGGGGGGTGGAGGGAGAGAGGGCACAGTGAGATTTCAAAGGTTTTAGATTCTCGAAGCTGAGCTCATTAGAAACTGTAATGACTCAACTGGAGAATGCCAAGTGTGCCAAGCCTTATCTGCCGCTCACTACTGATGGTGGCACCAGAATGGTCATCATTACTTTGCCAGTTCATGGTCGTTTTACAGGCCCTTTGTCACCAGCCTCTAAAGCTCCTGATTGTTATGCTGTGTGTGTTATGTGCATGTGTGTGACAGGGGGGAGAGAGCATTATGCATGTGTACAGGCGGGGTGGCATGGAAACAGATTTAGACACTTTTAGAAGTGAGTTAGATGTGGGCACACTTCAGTTCAAAGTCACTTTCATATTTTTATTAGTTCTAGTATTAAAATGTCCTATATTCTCCTATTCATTATTATTCAGTATTTTTCAGTGTTTCATTATTATTCAGTATTATTTATATAACACAAAAGGCCTCTGTTACTATAATGAACTGTTAAAAAATGCTTAGAATAGGGTTATTCCCCTTTAAGGCCCTCTCTCCCCCTTCTGGTTACGCCTCCTTTACTACATCAGCCCAAGCCAGCACTGGACAAAGCAAGGCACGAGGAACATGTCAGAAGCCTTTCCCAGCTGCTGTGGGCCTGAGGTGGGGTAAGATTGTAAATGAACAAAATGGCAAACATCTTGTAATGGTTAACTTTGTTCCCAAACCTGCTTTACACTTCATTGCTGCCCGTTAGTCAGATTAAGGTCACTTGTGGGTCAATAAACCCGATAACATTTTAATTAGAAGTCTTCCCAGGCTGATCAATGAATGACATTACAGCCATTATATCCTCTGCTCTGTACTGTACCGCGTCTATAGCACCAGTATATCGCATTCCCTCTCACTTGGCTCTTTTTGTTCTGAATCGGTCACTGGGCTCTGTTCTTCAAACCCTCCTTACACTGGGGCATTTAATCTCAGTGGCAAATATTTCATTTCACCTCACGCACACACACACACACACACACACACACACACAGTAGCCCTTTTTGCTGTTAGAGGCGATAAGATACCTTGGTAAGCAGTCCCGCTCCAGCTCTCGCTCTCATTGTCTTTGCCCAGCTCTGGACGCCTGAATGGTGCATGGGAGTGGAAGCTGATAAGTGTGGTATTTTAAACAGGGGTGAAGGCTTTCGGAGGAGGATGCCCAGCACTGAAGCGATAAAGTGCTCCCTCATTAAAAACGATTACAGGTCCTTCTCGTAGCCGGGCAATACGATACGTGCATACCATACCACCACAACTCTTAGATTGTTCTTAAAGAGCAAATTTGGGCTCTGGTTGCATCCTTATTCTGTTATATGTATTTGTATCATGTATTTTTAAAGGGGCCTTATTAAGCTTTTCAGAGCTCGCTTCCATGTTATAATGTTTATCTCTTGTCAAAAACACGCGCAAAGTTGTAATGAGTTTTAATCACAATAAAGTGATCCTGAATGCTGAGATGCTGATCTTCTCAAGAGCCGAAAACACATGTTCTCAATTCTTAAATGTGAAATATGTGTGGTTTATGTCAAATGTAACCGAAGAAATGCATTGTCTGGCATTCCCCACAAAAACAAAAATTAGATTTTTCTTTCAACATTTTCTTTGCCCATTTCATCAGAAGTTCTAAAACACTTACACGAGATTTTGGACTCTTACATCCAGGTCCCTTTAGAACGGCCTCTCTGTTAGACAATAGTGGATGGCACCATATGTTGTAGGATTTATTGACATGTAGCAGCTAAACCCCTTGAGTAGTGCCTTGTCTTAACTGCTCCCAATTAGCCTTTATTAGTAAATGAGAGACGGACATAAACAGATGACGGTTTGTGTCACATTAGGCCGACACGTCTAATTAGAGCGTTTTCTCTGTGTACGTTACGAGAGCTTTGTGAGTCCAGAGTTTCAATATATCTATTTTTTCCCCCAATTAAATAAACTCAAAACACAGTTAGCCAAGAACTTGTAACATCTTTATGACACAAATACCATTTTACTTAATTTACTGAAATAAATATGACCAGTCCACTACTAACATTATAATAAAATATAATTAATATATCATTTGTTTAATAACAATCCGTCAAATAGATTTGTGAGATTATAAACGGCAATTATTGAATGTCTTGAAGGGATGTTCTATCCTCATGTTTTGTGCTACAATGATAGGAACGTGTGATAAGTCTTATTTAGACCTGGTGTAGTCTTGGTTGAGATCTAGTATTAATCTGTTTATTGTTGGTTTGGACCAGGGATGCGCACACTTTCAGCATGCGAGCTACTTAAAAATGACAAGTCAAAATGATCATCTATATCATATATTTATTTTCAAATATATTGAGGATTCTTTATATGTTCAATGTATGTTGATGTACCTTGCACAACTGCCAACACAACATAATTAACTATGAACATTTTTTGTACTTACCTGAGTTTACTTTGATGACTTGCACTGAATTGAATCAGCCAGGGAATCTTAGTCCAGACGCATTTCAAAAGTCCACCCCCCATTCCGTATGAAGTGATATGTTTTTGTCTTCTTACTTGGTCCAGCTCCCCACTCATTTAGGACCATAAAAAATTCTGTTGTCATTTGACTGGCTGCCCTGTTTATCAATCAAGTGACAGGATGGATAATCGGCTGACGTCTGTTTTTTTAGTGTCATGCGATCTACCAACACTTTGCGATCGACGTATTGAGCACCCCTGGTTTAGACTTATTCATATCCTGTTTTTTTCTGATTTAGGCTAGACCTGGTTTTGTCCTGATCTTATTTTGATCATAATGGTACTTGGTGTTCAAAGTTCAACCTCATTTCAACTAGGTGCTTTAGTATTTCAGTGTGTTGTTTATTGTACTGAACGTGTATGAAGAGACATTTTAGCATGAACCCCTGATTAAAATCTTAGTAACATCAGTCCTGGACACATCAATAGCCTGTCCATCCTGGGAGTGGATACCTCTATCATGTGGTTCACCCTAAGGTTTCTCTTTTTCCCATAAATGGGATTTTTGAAGTTTCTCCTGACCGCATTGGAGGGTCTAAGGACGGGGGATGTCCTGGGACAGTCCTTTTGTTTGTGTGTTTGATTGCAAACAATAACAAAGTTAATAGACAATGACCTTGTTTATTGTTTACATACATCTCTTTCTGTGAAGCCCTCTGAGGCAACTTTGTTGTGATATAGGGCTGTACAAATCAAATTGAATTGAATAGAATCAAAATCTCAGTACCAAGGAAAACGTTTTTTTCGTAGATTGAAACCAGGTGACCACAAAGAAATAGGAACAAGAGACAAACAATTTGATCAATTTTTTTTTTATTTGAATATTGTTTATGTGATTTGTAAGAATTGAATCAGGATTGTATAAAGCCACATGTCACATAGACGTTAGCACATCTACACTGTACTTTATGATGTAAATGTAGCCTCTTGTATTCTAGGATGGGGCCCAGGTGGAGAGCGTGGCTGCCTATGGGAACTTATCCTCCGAGGAGGTGGTGCAGGAACTGATCAAACAGAAAGAGGTGATGAAGAAGAAAGACGCTCACATCAAGGAGCTCGAAGATTACATTGACAATCTCCTGGTGCGGGTGATGGAGGAGACGCCGAGCATTCTGCGGACACCTTACGAGCCCAAAAAGAAAGCTGAAAGAAAGAAATATGGTAAAAAGTAAAAAAGACCATCAGTGTCAGGGTGAAATGAAGGGGAAACATGATGGACACCAAATGTAGTTTTTATGAGTGAATGTTTTAGACACTTGAATGGTTTGGATTAGTTACAAATGTGACTATTCTGGATTTCTGTTTTTTTTTAATTACAGCTTTATATACATTTTCAACCAATATTTAATTTGTTTTTATCTACAGATTTGTTTTTACATTAGGCACCTGTTAACACAATGCCCATGTTACATGTACTGGCTGTGGTGCAAAAATGTGTAGCTAGTTTATATTTACCTAATTCTGAAATGTGGTGGTTCTTATACATGAAATGCCACGACAAACAATATTTAGCTTTCCTACTGTTTTAGTGGGCTAAAATATGCCTGAATAGAATATACAGAAATAACATTGGACTAAACCTAGGAATAAAGTATGAATGCAATAACAAGACTAAGGCTTAGTCCACACGGAGACGAAAACACTATAGTTTTAGAAAATCTGTGTCCACACGGGTTCACGCAGATCCACTGAAAGCGTGACCCTTCCACAAAAACACTGGGCAGCGCCATGTTTGTGGTTATTGTCACATGCGGATTATCAGAGCGAGGAGGGGCCTTCAACGTTATTGTTTCAGAAAAGAGATACTGCTCGTAAACAACCGTGTGGACGTAACACCTATAGGATAAAATACTATTTATAATTAAGTCTATATCAAGAAATCTATTGGTTTACACCCAAACATACATCTCTCTCAAACACAATGAGCAGAGGCAGCTCCCCCTGCTGCTGCTGCTGAATTTCAGCTCAAATCAATCATGTTCAGGTATGTCTCTTACAGGATATCACTGTAGCATCTGGAGGTCTGGTTAGTCTCAACCAAGAGTCATCACCGTTCAACAGCAAATGCACATTTATCTCATAAGTTACTGGATTTATTTGTATTTATGAAGATCTCTCATGTTAAGTGCAATGATCATAGGTTCAGCAGATTTTATAATGCTGGTAATCCTTTTGTTTACATTTAGATTGTCTAAGATTTACACAAAAATCTTTGGAGTCTTTGTTACGGCCTTCACCATTTAAACATTGGACTTTGCAAAAGATTATGTTACGGTACCAAGCTGCACTTTTGGATGTTTGCAACAATCTATTAAGGCAGCACAGTTTAATAATCATTTTCATTCATGTTTTATATGGTACACTGGAGTTACACTACTTGACCGTTGTACAATGTATATTTAAAACTTCAAACTCCCCCATGTTTACTTTTATACCTGGAAAAAGTACTCGCATTTACTATTGAGAGCAACTCAGTATTATCCTGTTTAACTGTTCTTGTCTGATTTTACACTTTCATTGTGCAATCCAATCTTGTATTTCTCACCCAGTTTTGGGTGAATTCTGTAATATCGGCACAGTACTGGACATGGTGAAAATGACTACATACAAAGAAGGATTCACTTCTACTGTCTGTCATCTGAACATGTGTGCATAAAAACATTGTCAGAGATCAGGTCATCTGATTATGTGCCATTGATGCCGACAATTGAGTAACTCAAAATCTAAAACTGATATAAATATAAAATATGCTTGTCTATCAACTATACTTCACCCTGTGCAGTAAAATGGCACTGTAGGTTTGCACTTGACTTCCAGTTTGATGGAAAGTTACTTCATGCACAGTGTTAAAACATGATTAGTACTTACGTTCATATTTTACTCAATGTTTCCTCACGTTTAATGTTATTTAAAGCGTCTCTTACTTATTGCTGGATTTTCACATAATGTCAATGTGTCATAGATACTTTATGGCCTTTATACTGTATGGCACCAAATCACATTTAAGTGCTATCACTGCATGTATGTGAGCTGTCATAAACATTCGAATTTTTGAATGTTACCCTTTTGAGAAGACTGTTGTTGATTTGATGCTGGATGTTGGCATGTGAAGGTATTTTTTATGGGAATTACGGGCCAAAATTTTGTGAATGTTCATAGCAATTCTTTATAAAGGCTACTTGAGCTTATTCGAGTTGGTACTTCCAAAGATGTTTTCGAGATGGTTGTTGTTACTTTACCGACCTACACATGCTTTCAAAATGCTTCTCAAACCTGTCTAGGATTAGTATGAACTAAGAGACAAAAAGATGTGAGCAGCCCACGTTCATTAAATACACAATGAGAAGAATCTATTTGTTATTAAAACTGTACACAAGTCGACTTTTGTAGGCCTATGGTCACAGGACTGGATTTACATGTGTCCTCTGATTTTGCATGAGAGTATGAAAAAGTAGATTGCATATTTTCGAAATCTACTTCTCCTCACAGCATGTCTTCAAACCTGTCTAAAACAATTGCACAGCATTGTATATTTTAGTGTGACTGTGCACTACTCAAGACAATTTGTGGAATATGATCCATTTTTCATTATGGAAGTGCTTCTCACTGATTGCAGGTCCACCTCGTGTTACAGGCTTCACCGATAACTTCAACTAGTCTTCTATTGGTTATGGACCTTTTTAAAAATAATACAGTTTTCATTGTAAATATTGTACAGACATGTAATTAATCAAACAAATGAAATGAAAGGCCACAAATGTCAAAAACGAATTAATGAAACTATACTGGCTATGGATTTGGATAACTATACCAGCAGTTGTATTGTGTTAATTGAAATTGATGTTAATGAAACTAAAGGCGACAAACTAACTAAACTTATATATTTTTAATAGCACTAACATTGTCGACATCAACCTAAGATTTATTTGGCTGCGTTTTATTACTGAAATTATGTACAAGTAATTTACGGAGTGTTGGGCTCTGGATACCTGTTCACATTGAATTAAATGAGGTACAGGCTACAGATAATGCCAATGAAAAGTATGTCAGTCAAATCAAACTGTTGAAATGAAATTAATTACATTGCTTATATTCATTTACGGTTTTATTGCTATATTTGCTTTATGTGTTAATTTATTTTTAGGCAGTAATTGTGAAGCTGTTTCAAATAATTGTATCTGCTTTATTATTTATAAATTTGCATACTAATAATGGCAGTGTTTACGTTTGCAAAAATGAATATTTTTGATGCTTTAAAAGTAATCACTGTAGATTGATTTGCTGGTTCTAATGCTGAGATCCTGCTGCTGCTGCCACATACATTAAACTGTAGTAAAGTCCTTGCCAGTGCTGGTGAAGTGATGGGAGATTTTGAAGCATGGATGGCTCTGTTTACTGATGATGAAACGTCTTCCCATATTATTGATCATTAACTCAATTAATGTGTATGAATCCTTTTGAATGCCAGTCAGCAATTTGATAATTTTATTTACATGACAAATTTCCTGATAGTAGTTAGTGGATAGTAGTCATGTTATAACCACACAATAACAATGTTCTAGTTGTATTAGTATTCGTTAAGTCTTTCTTAACTTATATTGATATCTTGAACCAAGCTCAACAAAGCCCAATGTTGTATTTTGTTCAGAAACTACATGAAATCCCCACTTGTCCTTGAGTTTGACGAGCTCTTTTTGTTGGACCAACTATTCGCTAATCCATGCTACATTTCCTGGACATTTCACACCACTAACAAGGACAAAAAACTCAACAATACTTTGAACTCTTTTTTTTTCTCGTTTTGATGAGATGAAAATATGTTTGTTGTCATTTTTTTAAACCAAATGTCAAAAGTCATAATCTGAAAATTGTATGATTGTTTTTTTTTTTTTAATGACGTTAAATTCCTGGTGCCCAATATGCAAGAATATGAATGTTTGGCTGGCTTGGACAATGTAGTCTTATTACTGAGGACCTATTGACAATGATATAGTATTGTACACTGTAGCTTCTCGATGCTGGAAACGGATTCTGTGCCAATGAATGAAAGAGTCTTAGTGTTTCTTCACTTCATTTAGTTGTATCACTGGATGAAAGGCACAATCAAGTCTGTGTTGAACTTTTCAATAAACTCACGAATTAAATATAAAGCTGTCTTTTTATTAAGGTCAAACTATTCAACTCACTGGGCACTCACTGTGCCTAATGTCTTTGGTGTTCTGCTGCCGTAGTCGACCTCGCCGACACAGAAAATGTAATAATTTTTTGGCCATTTCTAATGTAATAAAGCCAATAATGTAATAACTAGATTTTTGAGTCAATAACGTAATAACAATTTGCCAATAATGTAATAAGTTATTACATGATCAAAAAGTGTTTAATTCAAGACCATAAATGCCTTAACGAACCAATGACCAATGGATTATTACATAATTGCAAAAATGTTATCACAATATTGGCTCAGAAGTTTATTACAATATTGACAGGTTATTACATGATTAGCTTTATTACATTAAAAATAGGCATTATATTATTGGCCATTATTACATTATCGGTTTCAACAGACCTGCTTCATGTTTAGTCATATTGTGTATTGAGTGGGTCAAGGTATTTTCACCCTAACAACTGCCACTCAGTGGAAACGTTCTCCCTTTTCCACTCACTGTAAATTTCTTTGCAATCAGGACAATGCATGAAGTTGTTGCTGCAACGTGATGTTGGCTGACATTCCCCTTAATGACCACTTAAACAGTTGCGCCTAATAAAGTGGCCAGTGAGTGTAGCCTATACAGCACACTTTAGCCACTATTAAAAACCTCACATTTAGCAGCTGGTTGAGTTAATCAGCCATGTTAATCAATGCAAATCTTCTCTAAAGTGTTGCCTCTTGGATACTGCACCTGGCTAGTCATTGCATTACAAAATCTATTCTTAATTAACGGCAATGCTACATTGATTTGAGTGTTTTAATTGTCCCGGTTTTGTTTTGCGAGCCCTTAAAGACACTCGTCCTTTTGTGGTGTTGAAATTCCCATGGTTTTTAAAGGGGTATGGTTAAACATGTGAGCAAGAGATTGTTTGTTAAAAGTCTACTCTAATTTGCCTATGTATGTGAGCAGCCGGACTGTGTTTATGTCTATGGGGGGGGGCTGAAGCACTTGTCTCATTTACTGGCCGATAGCTATGGAGGCGTGGGTTGCCCCCTCCCTCGGTGAAGCAGGTTATAACAGGACCTCCTCTCTGTCCTCTGAAGAGTCTTTTCAATGTTTTCATACAACACCCAAGGTGAATTTAACACATCTTTCTGTGAAGCCCTCTGAGGCAACTTTTTGGGATATAGGGCTATACGAATAAAATTGAATTGAATTGAACAGTAACAGCACACACCAGAGGGAGAAAAGGCTCACCTCAGTATTTATAGGGATAGTGGTGAAAGCCAGCCACTTAAGTATGATGATAAATGATAGATCACTAGATGACTAAATACGTTTGAATTCAGTCAATTCAAGTCTGTTCTTTGCTTCTTACTTTTGGTGCCATTTTGCCCTAGT
>JAVQKC010159975.1:0-14918 GCA_036025475.1 Philypnodon macrostomus
GACGTATGGGGCAGACATACGGGGCAGACGTACGGGGCAGACGTACGGGGCAGACGTATGGGGTCGTTTTCGCCGATATACACTTTGCTGTCGGGACGACAGCACAGGCCTTGTTTATAAACTACATACTTAACTGCATATCAACACATTTAGTAATGCATACTGAAGTTCAAAGTTAGAATCAGAATGGTAAAAAAAGGTAATTTAAATCACTTTCAATGTTGGATGACAGCCAGACTGCTGCTCTGCTTTCAATCTCTTTCCACAAGAGTTTTAGAAGTAATGATTTAAACTGTTTTTGCTAAACTACTGTAGATATAATTACCATCTGAATGAAAATGAAGCCCAATCTTAATTTCACCTAATTATGTTACACTCTCTTTAATTAACCGACTGTTGCCTTTGATGGATGACTTCCCCAGAGTGCTGTAAGTGTTTTCTAGTGTCTCATCTATCTTTATTTCAAAGCCATTGAGGTGAAACAGTGACCAGTGGAAACAAGATCAATTAATTTAGCATTTTAAATCAAGTGTTTTTATCTGTAGCCGGGAGAGTAAGCTTTTTTGTGCTAATCTCTAGGTGGGCTGCAAAGCTGTGGTGGTCTTTTTTCACTATGGCATCATGGCGAGTTACTTCTGGCTGCTGGTGGAAGGCCTCTATCTACATGCACTGTTAGCCGTCTCTTTCTTCTCCGAGAGGAAGTACTTTTGGTGGTACATCCTGATTGGCTGGGGTATGTTCATGTATGTTTATGTATTTTGTAGTGTACTTTCTATTGTGAATATATCACAAGAAACTAAATGTATTGCAATATTGTGTTGAAATAGTGTACATTTCACAGTAGTCTGATTCAGTCCCCAGAGTAGTCCTCGTTTAGTCCTGGTTGGTTTAGTTTGGTTTTTTGGCTGCTTTAGACCAGGTTTAGTTTTGGTTAAGCCTGGTTGAGTTCTGGTTTAGTTCTGGTTTAGTCTTTGATGAGCTGTAGATTGAAATGCTTAAAAACATCACCAGTCTATTTGCAATATTCAACATAGTAATTGTATATTATATATTCTATATTATAGATATTGTGCAACCCTAGTTTCTATTTGTTTGAAGTGAAACTCATTTGTCAATGGCATCACCTGTCTACCCTCTCTTGTAAATGTAAATTCACCTCTAAGTGTGAATTCATATGAGCAGGTGCAACAGAAATACGTGCTTCAGATTTGAATATGTTTCGCTGGTTATTTTAAATGAGAAGCATCTGGGCACCACCTCTTCACCCGTTCTGGACTAGTTCAGAACCAGTGTCAAGAACTGTCCTAGCTTTGGCTGGAATACAACATGATGCCCATTTGATCATCTTTGGCTATTTAAACAGCTATTATTATTATATATTATTATTATGATCATTTATTGTTATTATTATTATTATTATTATTATTATTATTATTATTGTTGTTATTATTATTGTTATTATTATTATTATTATTATTATTATTATTATTATTATTATAACAGCAGTTATTGCAATCAAGAAACTAAATGTGATGTAATAATGCTATGGTCTTCAACTTCACTGAAACTTACCATGTCAAAATATGTCATGAATGATGGCCAAATTTATTTTTATTTTTTTTATTAATTATAATTATGTAGTTCATATTCTGGTTTAGAACTGGTTTAGTTCTGTTTTAGTTCTGGTTTAGTTCTGTTTTAGTTCTGGTTTAGTTCTGTTTTAGTTCTAGTTTAGTTCGGCTTTAGTTCTGCTTTAGTTCTGGTTTAGTTCTGGTTTAGTTCTGCTTTAGTTCTGCTTTAGTTCTGGTTTAGATCTGTTTTAGTTCTGGTTTAGTTCTGGTTTAGTTTTGTTTTAGTTCTGGTTTAGTTCTGTTTTAGTTGTGGTTTAGTTGTGGTTTAGTTCTGGTTTAGTTCTGGTTTAGTTTTGGTTTAGTTCTAGTTTAGTTCTGGTTTAGTTCTGGTTTAGTTCTAGTTTAGTTCTGGTTTAGTTCTGGTTTAATCTTGCCCTTTTGTTAAATTTAGTCTAGAGCCTTGTATCTTTTTATAACTTTTTTATTCTTATGTTGCCAGTCATGTTATCATCGCCCTGCGTACATCTAAAATTCCCTCTCTTCTAAACCACTCTTTCACTAGCCTATATACAACACACTATAAATAGACTTGATACAAACAGATGTTGTTGTGTCTAGCGAACACTATATAGGCCACTGACTTTACTGGATGAGGCAATATTTGGCCAATTAATATTGAAGATGAGCATACCCTGAGATGAAGTAACTTCCCCTAGCAATAAACCATTTAAGAGATTGTATACTATATGGCCATAGTAAATATGTGTGGTCTAAGATAGTGGAAATGACCCTATTTATTTGAAGTATTATGCTTTATAAATATTTAGACGATAATACAAGCATTTCTGTATGTTCTTTCCAGGAGCTCCAACTATCTTTATCTCTTCCTGGGTCATTACAAAAGCTTGTTTAAATGATCCTAGGTAAGTGAATAATCTGACACACATTATTAGAGTTTTGATACGTGAAGAGAAAGAGAAGTTTTAAATTAATGGTTCTGGGTTGGCATTTTGATTTATAGCTTTTCTCTGAAGAGCTTTTCTGTGCAGGAGTATTAATGAGCAACAGTGCAAAAAGAGACACGCATCTTCTTACTTGACCAATTTGTCTCCGTCTGGTTCAACCATTATATATATACTGTAGGTCTTGATGCATTGGTTACCCAGAGCCACATATAAAAATAGTAACTATTCTGTGCATAGTTTTAAAGTTAGAGGAAATTATGACCAAACACACATCAATTGATTAGGAACTAGACAGTGTCAGCCTGCCAGAGATAATTTAATCCAGAGGGTAAATGCTCTACTTTTGAGCCACAACCCCTATGTGTTGAAACCATGTACTGTAACTCTTTCTTGTTTTTCAGCTGTTGGGACATAATTGATGACAGTCTATGGTGGATCATCAAAACACCAATACTTGCGACCATACTTGTAAATTTAACACTACTGACATTTTTCACTCCAGCTAATATTTTATAAAGCATTAAAAATAGGTTGTCTTCTCTTTCTCTGTTTTAGGTAAACTTTTTCCTCTTTATCTGCATAATCCGTATTTTGCGTCAAAAGATGAATTGCCCAGACATTGGAAGAAAAGAGTCAAATCAGTATTCGTAAGATTTAGAGTTTTAAAATTACTGGTGCATTTTTGGCCCTATCTGGCATCCTGTCTACACTGACAAATGTCTTAATGTTTTATTTCTTTTTATTTAGGAGACTGGCCAAATCGACATTACTGCTGATACCACTGTTTGGCATAAACTACATTATTTTTGCTTTCATCCCTGAACACATCCACCCACAAGTCAGGATGGTGTTCGACCTTATTCTGGGTTCATTTCAGGCAAGTTGAGAGGTCAAAGGTGTCTGAACAAGAGATGGAAAACTATGTTTTTACAGAGAGCAATCATTTACATGAGTTACTGTATTACCAGGTTTAAGTGCATATATCCAATGATTGAAAACCGTTCTTAAAGTTCTTAGCTATCAAATTGTTTAAAAATGCTTAAAATTGAGCAAATGTAAAGTTGGCAATCTGTCATAATTATTATTTTACTTTAGTATCTCCCCTGGCCTCTACAGCAACATCAAATCCGAGTTGACCTATAGTTAAGTTTTTGAGTGGTTTGCTTGCCCACACAAACGGATTTAATGTTGCTGCAAAGGCCAGAGGTGGAACTAAAGTAAAACATGACTACTATCATTTTAAATATTTCTTATTTTAGAAAACCTCCAGAGTACAGCTTTAAAGATAGACCCCCTTTACCCTATTGTTAAATTTGATCCAATGAACAAACTGGCCTTGCATAGTTTATTTAGTGCGTCGCTTGTGTGTTTTTGCTTTTGTTGCGTAATAATGCTAGAGGATTTACTGACTTGATACACTCAAAGCCAAACTCAATGATGGAAAGCTAGCCATGGAAAGTATTCATAATTTATATCTGTCGTTTCAACTGAGGACGAGGCCTCCTGGGAGTAATCACTAAAAGATGAAGCTTGTGCCTGTGGCCACTCAGGATCATGCTATCATTATTCATGCACAAATATTTTGAGCAGCTGTTCACTTTAAAGATGGCTCTCGCTGGTATTCACTGAGTTCCTCTTCTTTCTGTCTTGTAGGGGTTTGTTGTGGCCGTTCTGTACTGCTTTCTGAATGGAGAAGTAAGTTGAATCAAAAGAGGACTGCTGCAAATGTTAGGCCTATTTTAAGAACAGGGACAGAATTAAACCAGGACTTACCAAGGAAAGGGCTAAACCAGAGTTAGGTCTAAACCATGGATAAACCAGGCACGGATCCATCCAGTGGAACCCGGGGAGGTCCAGAGATCCACTGAGGTTAGGGTGCTGTGAGCTTGTGAGATTATCAGTTATTTTGTGTATATGATGAACCTGTAGACATTAAAAAAGCAAAAAAAAACATTTAAAACAAAAACTAAATGAACAATTAATATACACATGTTTGCGTTAGCTGTGGGAGTTTTTGGACAAGGAACAAAAGATGATGACCATTGATATATAACCAGGACAAGTATAGATCTAAACCAGGACAAGAATAGATCTAAACCAGGACAAGAATAGATCTAAACCAGGACAAGAATAGAGCTAAACCAGGACAAGAATAGATCTAAACCAGGACAAGAATAGATCTAAACCAGGACAAGTATAGATCTAAACCAGGACAAGAATAGAGCTAAACCAGGACAAGTATAGATCTAAACCAGGACAAGTATAGATCTAAACCAGGACAAGTATAGAGCTAAACCAGGACAAGTATAGAGCTAAACCAGGACAAGTATAGATCAAGTATAGATCTAAACCAGGTCTAAACCAAGACAACATTTTTAAAAATACTGTATTTACACAATCTGAACCACCCCTTGGTCTAAAACTCCATTAACGTCCCTGTTTGTGATAAAACCTTGCCTCCGTCTACAATCTCTGTTTGCTTGGCTCTTGTGTTGTAGGTGCAGGCAGAGATTAAGCGTAAGTGGCGCAGATGGATGCTGCAGCGGTTCCTGGGCGCGGATCTCAAGTACCAGCAGCCCTCCATCGGCAGCAATGGTAACAACTTCAGCACACAGATTACCATGTTGACCAAATGTAGCCCCACTACACGGAGGGCGTCTGCCTGTCAGGAGCACTTCTCATCCATATGAAAGAATGCATTTTGATGCCACCATGTGGTCGATTTCACCGAGATGCTCACTGGGACTGATGCAGCGAAGATGGGATCTGTTACAGATTGTCAATTTTTTCCATGATTGTATCTATTGAAAGTGCCAGGAATACAGTAGCCTTATTGTTAAGATGGGGGTAATCTACTTATTTCACATTACCTGACTTTAGCATCTGTACAAGGTAAAGCTACCACCTCAACAAACTACCTGCATTGTCCTCTCAGTGTCGCAATGCCATGTTATTATGCCATTGACCCTAAAGCTAAAAATATAGTGCCAGATTTAACTCAAACCAGGGGCAAAAGTGCTATCCTTTGAGCCACAATGTCCTATACTGTATTTTACAATGGTTGCCCTAACAATACCACAGAACCTTATAGAAAATCTGGATCCCCACTTAAACCAATCATTTCATCCTTGACTTTTTACTTTTTGAGGTATCTTCCTAACAGACCGACAACTAACCAAAGCTGATGGAAGCTCTTTGGCGGAGATAACAACAGTTCTTTCAAATGTTAATGCGAGCAATGCTGAACTCAGTAAATACTAGTGGGATACAATAATAGTTAAAGGGACCATTTCATAGAGCAATATCGTTTTATGACTCCGAGTGGAGGCGTTCCCAGCACATACAGAATCACCCCTCTGTCTTTATTTCAACCCAACACTGAACCCTTTATGGCCGCCGTGGTACATCAAGTGAATTAAAAACGAGATTGCGCTATCCATCTGGTGTTAAGATGAATAGAGCTGGAGGACCTGTGTCGAGTAAGAGCCAAGATGTTTATTAAAAGGCTTTTCTACAAAATAGGAGAAGCACTTAACCTAATGACCGATGTCACTAATGACTGTGTCAGACTGTAAAGAACAGCTGTCACGGTGCATACATCCATATCATAACCAGCTACTGACCTGCCTATGACACATGTACATATGATATAAAATTAATTAGTATTGAATCACATTCCAGGGGTGGGCAAAGAAACCATTCATTCCTTTAAGGGGCCCTATTATGATAACTGTCTATGCTGAGCTTTTCATCACGGTGTAAAGTTGCTTCAGAGTTCTATTTAGTGCTACTCATGCATGTTTGAGTGATTGTGTAGGCTGAGGCACTGACCTTCTCAGGAGCTGAAAAATGCTTGGTTGTACAGTTCTACATAGAGACACTACCATGGTACTAATTAGCATCGTGTAAAAGAGGACTTTAACGGGACATGCACTTAAGGTATTAATATATGTTATAATATAGCAATTGGCATAATATGACCCATTAAAGACTTTATACCACTTACCTTTATAACAGTGCACTTCTCACTGTATATAGTTACTGTAGGTGAAGTCAGCAGAACTGGATAGCATTGACATTTCACAAATGATATATTTTCTACTCTGTTTCTCCACACTTTTCATTGTACTGTGTACTTTTTGTCTAATGCTAAATCAATCACTCTACTTCCCTCTTTGATAATGGTCAGGCCTTTGTACAGTAAAGGATATAGTTCACTTTAGTTCCCCTTTAAGGTGTAAGATGGAGTGTGAAGCTACGGGTGAACTCAAGGTACCTCAGACTTAATCTCACTTATGCCATTGTAAATAATGTGAATGTGTAAATAAGTGTTTGATGGTGATGACTTAGTGCTCAGGTGACCACTGTAATGTTTACATTAAAGCTATATGTTGCTCACTCGTACATACATGTACTGTTGAAAAAGTGTCTTATATTTGTGTGTCCAATGAAATAAAATCATTTGCACTGGTATGTTTTGGTATCCATTCATCAAAGCAGCATCTTTATTTTTGGTACATAAAAAAGGACGAAATAACAAAATGACATACCGTACAAATAATATGGGCTTTTACAAAAATCCTCTTCTTTCAAATATGCCATACCTCCCTCTGCTGAGAGCCAGACCTGACACTAATTGACTTAGTAACGTGAACATACTTTGACTAATTTGGGGGAGATTCTACTTAAAAGGCTTCTGTCTGTATTTTGCGGTACTCATTTGTATTGTAAAACCTGCAGCATAGCCAAGCCTTATTTGGAGAAGCAGAAAGAATTGGGTTCACTGGGGCTATAAATGTGTGTACTACTGAATACGGATAAGGGAGGAAATTCATTTATTTATCATCGCTTGTTCATAACACGTTGCATAGAACATTTTGAGCCTCATCAATTTCTACAGGAAGCCTTTTCCGTAACAGCTCCTTGAACTCTCACTGCACTCCGGGTGAAATCCTTGAGGGCTTCAAATGTCTTATCCAACATATAGATGTCTAACAGATAAATAATGTAATATATGCTTTGCCTGAATTCTCATTCTAGCAAATCAGTTGCATATGTCAATACATTTCATACCTCAGACCTATTGCACAGTTGTATAGGCATAGATAGTAATTATTTTTCTTACTGATCCAGTTAAACCTAATTAGCCCCTTATAGTTGGTTCCTGGGTTCCTCTATCATAGAGGATTTAAACCCTATACCAGTAATACATGATCTATCAATACTGTGTACACCCTCATTAAATAAACAATGTCTTTAATGAGATCTGTGATTTACTTTTTTACATGATTATCCATATGCTTCAGTTATGTTATAACTTGTTGAGGCGCAGTGTGTTGAGCCGCACAGGCAGAATGGTGGAACCTTCGGCATAGCTAATTTCTCTTAAAATACCAGTCCATGTGTCCTCCGACTCATCATACCTGTGGAAATTTAGACTTGTTTATTAATTTGATGTATATACAAAGAATGTAAATAAAAACTCAATATAAACATAACCCAACCCGTGGCATCCTCCTTGTAGGTCTTTGTAACTGTATTGCAATGCTTTTTATGAGCTATTACCAGTTAGAAGTTAAAATGTACAGACTGGCCCACGCTCACGATTAAATGGCATATGTATGGCATTTGCTCCTGCCCACACACTAGCATTGTGCATTTATTTTGAGGTTTTCACAGATAAGTCTTGAGTCTCCATTCTCACACTGTATTTACTGAGTAGTATATCAGTATTTCTCAAATGCTTGTGGAAAACATTTATCACTAACACAAATCTGAATTATCTTGTATGCATTTTAAAATATATGTGCAAGACAAAACTAAAATTGCGTTAACATTAAAATAAGGATCTAATACAATAATAATGTATTTTTACCATATTGCCCACCACACAGGTGTCTTACCTCCATATATCTGTCATCTCAGTCGGCACAGGCTCCTCACTGGTTTCTGTGGGCATCATGGCAAAGCCGCCCAC
Organism: Philypnodon macrostomus; assembly: GCA_036025475.1. Classification (NCBI taxonomy): domain Eukaryota; kingdom Metazoa; phylum Chordata; class Actinopteri; order Gobiiformes; family Eleotridae; genus Philypnodon; species Philypnodon macrostomus. The sequence goes on from JAVQKC010159975.1 coordinate 8,514, forward strand.
AGCGTAGAGAAAACCTCCCATTGATATGAGACTGAGAGAACTGCGCTCCTGGGGAAACTCTGCGAATTCACTCCACCTGAACACAACAAGAACACAGGCAGACACACACAGACAGACAAAGACAGAAAGACACGAGTGATGCTTGAGTTAAATTAGCCAATCTAGTGCCATATGACACTGTACAATGAGTGGTATTTTATGACCTAATGATGTGTGTGAGTCATTTCACTACTGTGCGCAGATGCTTCACTGGAGATAAGAGATAAAGATAAGATAAAGGCGTCATCAGAGGTGTGGAGTAATACATTTTATTTTCAGTTACATCAAAGTGAGTACTTTTGAATACCCTTTACCTCTACTTGAGTATTTTTTGTGAGTAAATTTGGCTACTGTATTTATTACATCAACAATGCTACTCACTTGTTGGTGGCGATGTCATAGACCTCAACTGAACTGGTGAGGCCTGAGTCTGTAACCCCCGTGACCACAAAGATCTGGTCGTTGTAAACGGTGATACCAAACAGAGCTCGGGCCGTATTCAACGGCGCAAGATCCTTCCACTCAAACTTAGTCGGGTTGTACATGCAAACTCTCCTCATGCATTTCCTGTTGAATGAATAGAGAAATAGAATAGATAAGAAACTATAAATATTGGTAATATTGTAAATCTAGTGTCACATACTTGCTCTCAGACTTTCCTCCAATCACATAAACAAGACCTTTGTGTGATACAGTCCCATGTCCATAAACCTGATAAGGAAGAGGATCAGACTCTCCCCATTTAAACGACCTGAAAAATGAAAAATTGTTATGGCGAACTTTTTTCATGAAATACATAGCATTAAAAGTCATGAAAGCTGGAAAATAAAGATACATTTTTCTTTGATTTCAACAGGCATACAGTGTTTTTTCTGATTAACTGGTACATGTTTTACAACTTACATATATATGACATAACAGGGAGTTTTAGAAAGATCTCTTACTCACACTTCAAATATTGGTCTTGTAATCTAAATCCCATATACATCTGCTAACTATTACATCTAGCAGTCTGTTTTGAATCATGTTATATAATCTATGTCTAACTTTTTTTAGTTCGTTAGTTAAAAAGTAGCCATCTGGACATAGTTTTGACTCTCTATATTCACAGTCTATTTGGGACACATTTAGGTTACCATTTTATGTTTTGCAACATCAAACATACAATATTTATCTAATACAAGCTGTTTTGAGGACCTCCTATTTGGACTCAATGAGATACGGTCTGATAAGACACCTGTCTCACCTGTTCCTGTTTCAAGGCAGGACCAAATCATTTGTGCCTGTTTCTGTTTTTTGTTTTTGTTTTTTTTAATCTTCTTCTGGGATATAAACAAAGCCTTGACACCTTCACAGCCAAACACACATCTTCAATCAGATATGTTATTAAATGGTGGTGGCAACAAGGTTTCTCTGGGTGCATTTATTAACAGTACAGGAGCAGGCAGGCCCACTATGTGGTTTGCCTTAATTTATGACATGAACATTGGAAGTAAACTAAATTTGTCGTTTTATGAAGACACTGATAGAAGTAGTCTTCTGTGTAAGACAAAAATAGTCAGTCAACTAAAAAGTCAGAATCTTGACTCAATTTAATAGGTGATATTATATTATTTACAAATCGCCCAACCCTGATCTATACAGAAGTGCTTACTGTCTGTCATAGATCATGACTGAGTCCAGAACATGCTCCCCTTCCTTCAGCTCCTTTCCTCCTACAACAAAGATGGAGTTTTCTGCATCTGTCATCCCAAACAGGCAGCGCGGGTTGGGCTGTGAGGGCATCCCCAGCCACTCTGAACTTACTGGATCAAACTAGGAAGAAAAGAAACACCAGGTAAAACATGTATAGGTGCTTTTGGATTTCGTTATACTAGCCACAAATAGTTGACTTTTGAATGAAATTATAGAATACTCTTAAAATGCAATATCACCTGGTTCTACATAATCACTAATATCACTGTAGCATGAACATTTTACCCAAAAGCCACATATGTCAAACTTTTTGTGATAGTCCCATACCTGTAGAAAGTATGAGCTGAACTGTTCATCCTTATCCTCTTCATTGTAGATAAGTCCCCCCACTACAAATACCTGGTTCTGTTGTGTCACCAGGCTGCAGTGATTCTTGGGAATTTCTGTGGACTCTGACACCACAAAACACTCATTCCAAACCGGATCGTACGCCACCGTCCCCGTATCACTGACCATGAGTATCAAGTCTTGCTCAAACATCCCAAATCGAGGGTTGTTGTTGAGGATACCAGGTAGATAGCCGTCTTCATCATCATCCTCGTCCTCCCCCCCAGCCGCCCCCTCAGATGTAGGCTTCTTGGGCTTTGGCAATCGTCCCTTTTGTGCATCTTTGACCAAATCTAGCTCCTTCTTGATCTCCTGGCTGGAGTGAATGTACTGGTGTCTTTCCACTTTCTCCTTAAAGTAATCCACAGATATAAGCCTAAATCGGATGCAGTGGAGTAGCTCTGGTAGGTCTTTGAGGCGGTTGGTTTCATCATGCTTGACCCAGTCCATGAGAGATTCAAAAACCAGCTCTTCCTGGTCGACGTTTAGGGCGTCACATGTGATAAGGATGGCTAGTTCGCTTGGGCTGAGCTGCATGAAGTCCTGGTCCCTCACTACTACCGGGTAACGCTCACAGATGAACTCCCGGGCACCTAAAGCTAACCTGGGGCAATCCAAAAGCAACCCCAACCTGAAAATTGCCAGGCAGTTCCCAAGCACTAACTTCTCCTGGAGGTAGGACACACATACTGAGAAGATGGAGGGGATCTGGTACATGTTGGCCACCATAAAGATATCCTGGACGTTCTGCTCTGTCAGGTTGATTTCAGAAGTGTACAAATACCGCAAAATCATACCCATAATCCCAGGCTCCACATCTTTGAGGACAATCTCACGCTTCTTGCTTTCTTCTAACTCAGAGAGGAACATGGCTTTGAAGAAGGGGCTGCTGGCTGCCAGGACTAGGCGATGGCAGGGAAACTCCTTCTCCTGGACTTTGAGCACACAGTCCACAAACTTGTCATGCTCCAAGAGGTCACATAGTCCATCTTGAAGCAGGGTCTGTTGGTACATGCGGGGCTGCTCCACCGGGTCTATGGTCATGGCAGCCATCTTGTTCTGGTTTCGTAGGAGAGGCACAAAGGGGCGTCCTGCTTGCACCCCGCAACAGAGAAGGACTGGTCACAAGGGCTGGAGCAGTTTGCCGGGGGTGGGGTGGTCTTCCCTGGTTGGAGTTGCAGCTGTCTGTGGCTGTCACTCACTAATGCTAGTCAAGGGGATATTTATAGATCTACAAAGCTGCCATTTTGGTGGGCTGGAAGCAAGGGCCCACCAAATGCACTCAACCCCCACAAACAGCTGATAAACCAGGCACTGACAACATGGTGAATACATCTAATTATATCGGCAAAATGACGATATTATGGAATCACGTCCGCAGATCCTAGGTGTGAACGCAATAACTCAAATTAATATTTTGATGGTCTTTTATTGAGCCAATAATCCTGCTGAACATAAACTAAATCGCGTGAATTTTGGCACATTGATCCAGGCAATTGTATACTTAATGTACATAGGCACATTACACAGGTCAAATAATGAATGCCTCTATAGCGCCCCCATGTTTATGACAGTGACAGTTGTAGCAGACGTATGGGGCAGACGTATGGGGCAGACGTATGGGGCAGACGTATGGGGCAGACGTATGGGGCAGACATATGGGGCCGTTTCGCTGATATACACCTTGCTGTCGGGGGCGACAGCACAGGCCTAGTTTAATCTCAAAATTGTAACATTTTAATGTTTTAAACCATATAGAAATGTGACTTTTTCTGAGTTGGATTTCCTCTGATAATAACTTGGAGCTACAGGAGTGTAAAACCATGTTCTTGTCACATTGTCAGTTTGCACCATGCTGTAAAAGTCCTGACTTGTCTTTGAATTATGTATCTAAAATTATTCTTCACATCATTCTTGTCATAATGATGGCCAAGGCTGGGGTGTACCACCAAGCCTCACTTTCTGAATTAGTGCTGAGGAAGCTAGTTTGACATGCTGCTGAACAATACATATTTATACCTGATGAATATGTATGCCTGGAAGTGATGACATCTCTGTGACAGGCCATTGTGGCAATCTCAATATCGCTGGTATGGCTAAAGTCACCCTGGCTGCAAACCTGGCAAGCTGATTAGAATAAGCAACCAGCTCTCACCTGCCCCCACCCACCAGCCAGAGCCTATCCCGAAGCCGGTAAAATTGATGTATCCTTTATGTAAAATACTGTATGCAGAGTACGTACACACATGCATATGACAGAGATTAATCTTGAGTGGCGGGGAGCGGGAGAGGCCGAGGTGGTGGAGGATGTAAATTGACAGTGTTGTAAAGTGACAGACCTGCTGCTGCTCTGCTGTTTTTTTATCACATACACACAAACCTACACAAACACAAAAGCAACACACAATACTCGGCTGGTGACAAGCAACAATTTATTACTGGAAGCTGTCACGTGGGTGTCCTTGTGGTGCTCCTTATTGTGTGTATTGCTCAGTAGAGTGACAATATCGGGCCCAAGACATCATGAAAGAAAACATGGTAAAAGAAAAAGTTTTAATTGATTAAAAAAGGCTGACTCCCCTCTGAGCTTTCCATCGGTCTCATGTTCAATTTGGAGATTGGACTTGCTCTCCAGGCATTGTAAGGGACAGGACAGGTGGTCTGGAGCACGTGGTCTGCTGGCTGAAAATCGGGATTATGTGTGTATGTGTGTGTGTGTGTGCGCGTGTGTGTGTGTGTGTGTGTATGTGTGTGAGCGGGGGTAAGCTGTCCACTTTGGCCACATCTATTATCTCAGCAGCCCTCCCACTGGGACATCCCACAAGCCCATTGATCATTGTTAGCTCCTGTCACACACTCCCAAACACAAAAATATCAATCCATAGATTACGGCCACACAAACAGTGACGTGCTGCCTTGGCCGTCACACACGGCCAAATGATTTACATATACACACTTAAGCACATACGTACACATATGCATATAGGCACTTAGTTTTTACGAGACCTGTGACAAGATCAAATGGGTTCAACAGCAGATTGCATCCAGTCCTCAAAGCACTTAGCTTCTCGGGTAAATGCTACAACAAGGAGCACAGAACATACAACAATAGATAAAGATGCTGACTGGAAGAGCCGTTTGCTTACTGGATGTGGCAATGAATCTAAGTGCATACTTCACATTATGCCTCTGATGCAAATTCATGAAGTAGTTGATTGTTCGGGGCCATAAAATCGCTTCAAGCTGATGCGGAAGTGAAATCTCTTACTGTAAACAATCTTCAAACTTGCCAAAAAAGGGGCACATGTTTATATTGGTCATGTATTGATTGATTGTTTATTTAATTGGTTGTATTGTATTCTTTAGGTGCACTCAGTGAAGATCCACACTTCCCAAAGATCCAGTGGCCTCCTCCAGAAATGTGTCCGGTGTGCCATACAGTAAACCTCAGCGGGGACCACAAATGGGATGAGGATCAAGTCCTGGCTTTCCTTTTGTCCCATTACTCCAACAGCAGTATCCTCACAGGTACAATCTTCAATGTTATTAAAGGTCCTATAATATGCAAACCTGACTTTCCTTTTAACCATGTTATGTTTCTACCTCAAATGCATACCCAAAGTTGTGTTTTGTTTCATGAAAATAGTTTCAAATATTAGTGATGTAACAAATAGTGGCAAACCACTCCCCTCTAGAAAGTGCTCCTGCCTGTCCCTACACTGTTAACAAATAAACACCCAGAGAAGCATTGTTGCTACTTTGCTAACTTGCCACCATTTAACAACATATCTGATTGGAAAAGATGTGCGCTCAGCTGTTTATATCCAAGAAGTAGTAAAAAGTGGTTGGAGTTTATTTTTGGAAACCACCAAAAACTGGCACAAATGGTTTAGTCCTGTTTTAAAGACAGTTCAATTCAATTTTATTCAATTTTATTTGTATAGCCCTATATCACAACAAAGTTGCCTCAGAGGAGATGTATGTAAACAATAAACAAGGTCATTGCAAAACAGCAACAAAGTTAATAGACAATCAAACACACAAACAAAAAAGGACTGTCCCAGGACATCCCTTGTCCTTAGACCTTCCATCGCGGTCAGGAAAAACTAAAAAAAAAAACATTTATGGGAAAAAGAGAAACCTTAGGGAGAACCACATGATAGAGGGATCCACTTCCAGGACGGACAGGCTATAGATGTGTCCAGGACTGATGGATGAGATCCTTGTGCTGAGAGAGCTCAATGTGTGTGTGTGGATGCAGCAGGTTTAGGGTTACATCCAAGT
>JAVQKC010159995.1:0-13121 GCA_036025475.1 Philypnodon macrostomus
CTGATCCGGCAATTCCTTTTTGAGTTATCGCGTTCACAGCTAGGATCTGCGGACGCGGACGAACACCGACGTGATTCCATAATATCGGCGACACGCTGTTTTCGCCGATATAATTAGTCGCAAGGCTGACAGAGATACATAAACAGAAAAACTATTTAGGCAAGAGCATCAACCAGTCTGCCAGTCTAAAAATAAGGACTGCAATATTTATACGTAAATGAGGTTTTAAAAGTATTGTCTGTAAGTTGAAATGGATAAAGTATTATTTTTTAAATTTGACTATCTGACCCTGATCTATGATATAAAGTAGGTCATCTGTAATAAATTAACATTTTCCCTAAGCCTCTCTACAGAAAACAAACCGGAGACGCAAACCTAGACCACTGACCAATGGCTGTTGTGTTTTCAGTGTGACGTCCACTCTCCCTCACGCACGCAGAGCAGTGCATCCCTGTGTGTGTGTGAGCCTGGCTGCAGCAGAGGTGAATACGGAGCTAAAGAGAAGACTGGCACTGAGGCTGTCATTATTCTTCTACTCAGGTGATAAAACTGTCTTTATCTGTGCAAAGTGCTTTTGGAGACACTATAGTTTAATTATGTAGTGAAATAATACTTGTTTTTACAGTGTAACAATAAACTAACTATGTTGTATGGGAGACCATTTTCTAAACTTTGCATTCTCTACACCTCCCGACCTGGACAGTACTGACTGAGGTTACAAAGAACTTCACTTTGATGTGAAAGGGCTGTGTAACAACAGTTACTTTAGTTTTGGATGTTTGCTAGTAGCACAACAATCTAGCTCTTCTAACGATAGCTTCAGGAGAACTGCATTTTAGCTGTTGCTCCACAATAGTCTGTGAAAAAACAGAGTAACAGTGAGCTTTTATTTTGTATATTATTGTGAGGTTACCTAACTTTAGTTTATTAGAATGTGTGTATGTTGTAGCAAAACATCAACTACCAATTCTGCAATCTCTCACCTCATAAAAGATGGTATTGGCACATATTCATATTGAATGACCTAATTGTCACGTTTTCTTCTTCTTTCATTATTTAAACAAGCTATAGTAACCCCAACCTCTGTGCACGCGTGCAGAGGAGGAGCCGTGAGGAGCAGGAGAAGGGAGGGCTGGGTGTCTCCTCTCTCTCCTCGATGACATCATGTTACGTAAGGTATAACAACCCATCTAAAATGACACTAAATTATCACTGAAATGACATTCAGTATTTCTAATTTGTTCCATTTAGGTTACAATTTGACATTAAATTTACTTTTCGCTGCTAAAGCATTTATGGTCCCTGCATATATTATTTAATTTATTATTGTGCATTTATTAATATTTTGATTTTGATATTGAGCACTTGGGAGGTTACCATCTGAAAGAATAGAGTGTTCTATACATCAGTAATTGTTCTCCTGCAGAGCTCTCGGCTGGTTTAGCTCTATGTACCACATGGTTTAAGGTAGGAGTTCTGTAGTACTTCGTCATATTGTGTTCAGTCTAACTTTAGCGGCCACAGTCAACTTTTATTTGCAATGATTGACACTTTTTATACAGCACATGGTTAATTAAGCAAAATTACCAATTAAGCAATGCAGAATGCAGAAATGCACTAAAAACTAAAAATAACCCATTGGAAGCAATATATATAATCCATCTGGTTGGATTTAGGGAGACAAATTTTAAATAATTTAACATAAATCTGACAGAATTACAAGATATCTGTAAAATCTGTTTTACCATTATACCATTATGCTAGTAGATGGAATGGCTGCCTCTATAGGAACAAAATGTGTTTAAAGTGTGTTAAATTGATACAATCTTATCAACATTTGATATTGCCAGTTGACATCCATCACCACAACAACAACTTGCTATTACTCATAGTCAGAGTGTGAGTCATATTCTCTCTTTTTTTGCATTTAAAATGCACTAATCTTATATTTTAACACACCCCCTCTACTCTACAGTTGTCTTCAGAATTGTGAGATTTGAGACATAATGCAGGTGTTCTGTTTATTTTCAAATGCAGAAGCAAACTGACCCAAAAAGAATGAAGAATGTAAAAATATTTGTGGTCCTTACAGTGCTCTGATTGAAATCAATCAGAATTTTTTTTTAGAAAAAACACTACTTCTTGAACCATTGTTAAAAGCAGCTAACAGGTGGACTATCTTCAACTATAGGCTAGGAGTTGTGGGGACTAGAAGAGAGGAGGGATTTTTTTTGTGTGTGTGTCATGTTTGACAAAGCATGTCACTTGGAGGTGTGGCTAATCTTCCATTATGCAGCGCAGCCAGTGGATCCAAGCAAATCCAAGCAAACAGGCGGTGAGGGGAAGAATAATGCTGGGGAGAAACAGAGGTCCGTATTTATCACAAAGACTGCAGACTGTCTTCTACCCAAACAACATGTGTTCTTTTTAGCCACAACTTTCACAATGCAACCAGGAACAAAGACCAGAGAAGGGGTTGTAGGTAGGAACGCTAGATCAGCTCCTACAAGTGCAAAGGCCTTTTCTCAAAATGCTCCTCGAATCATCCGCAATTACATGGTTGTCGAGATCCACAAAGTGGAGGGAAAACTGGAATGGGTGGATGTTTTTAGAAGGAAAAGGGTCAGAAATAAAGTAGGCATAAGACGTAGATAGAAAGTGTCTAGGGCCCAACATAAAAGCGCAGACAGAAGCTGCATGGTCGTCTTTAGGCTTAATGAAATGGATGGGCGGAGCAGCAGCGAGGGGGAAGATGAGGCGAGATGCTGGTTTACACTTCTGAGGAAAACGATTCTTGTTATACATTTTCTTTATATTGTCTATAAATCCACATGAGAGTGCTTCCTAGGGCGATGTGCACCGCTGAGTTTCTGGAATGCCCCCTTGAACAAAAAAATTTTACTATTTCATTGGGGTAGTAAAAGTGTACATAAAAATATCTCAAAAGGGGCCTTTGGTAAAAAAATGTGTATTGTATTGTGAAAAAACATCAAACCTATTGAAGAAGCATTCATTCTCTTAGACTATAAATTGTTTTCTAAAGCCTCCAATATCAGATAACTAGAAAAAAGAAGATATTGTACATGTTTTAGGCTGATTGGGGAAACTGAAAGAAACCAAGACTTGGGCAAAACAAGCAAGCACCACACAGAAAAGGTCACATCAAGTAAATCATAATCTTTATAAAACACAGTAAAATGTTAAAAAGAGATTGATTGAATTGAAAATCGTGTGCAGTTAAATGCCTATATTACAAAGGACTGGCACTGTAATCCAAGAAAACTCAAGAAATAGGTGACTTTTTTTATTAGACCATAATAGTAACAAACAGTAAATACTGGGCTTAATTACAAAATCTAACTAATCTACTCAGAATCTTAAGCACCACAGAAGAGAATAGGATTTCTCAAATATTGTCTGACAATAAGATCAGATTTTCCACTCCCACTAAACTACAATGACACAAAGTTCATGCACATTTCTCAACTTTGTTTACTGCTCTGCTACAATTACCATTCAGGGGCCAAGGCAGTAAGAGCCTTGCATTGCTACCTCTATCCATTTCACCAAGTGTGTGTTTGTGCATGTGTGTTTAAGTTCCAGTCGTCTGAATCGCGGGTCTGCTCCAGCAATTAGGGCCTGGATGATTTCCCAGGCTAGCCGGCTGTACCCACCGCTCAAATGAGAATCACATTCCTATTGTGTTCCACCGCCGTTAATCATGTTTTTAAATGGCTTGGCGAAGTGGCGGGGCATTCCAGCAGCTTGTCATCAGGCCGACTCAAAACTGTGCCGATGGGGTCATAACTGGAGCCATAAATGCCCATCATCCCCGGTGTTTCCTGTCCAACTCCAACCTGGGCTTTGTGTCTTAGAGACAGAGGGCTGCAGAATTGAGTAACTTTGTGGAAAGTTTGCAGCTCCCGGAAATATAGCATAGTCTTATATAGCATGTATACTGTATATGTGGCTATATAACAGATATGAAACTATTTTATTGAGAAAACAAAACCAGGTTCTTTGTCAAGTACAAAAAGTAAAGTAAAACAAAGTTAGGGTAAGCCAAGAATAATTATGTTCAAGTCAAGTTATAGTTAGCTTACATGAGGTAAATTAAAATCAGTTTGTCACTGAAGATTGTGAGGAATTCAGAGCCAAATTCACATTATATATCAATAAGAGTGGCAACAAACCCCCCACTGATTTTTGCCTCATGGTCCTGTCGAATGAAGCCATTAAGAGTCTCAAAATGTCTTTTAAAGATATATTAATATGATAGGCTTGGGCAGTACTTAAGTCTTAATTTAGTTAAATTGAGGTATTGGTTAACTTTGTTTTAGTCACATTAGTTCAGATATCGAGTCATGTCATACTAATCAATTCAAAACCTTTATTGCTCTTTATGGCAACATTAAGTCTACTATGTAATTCAATGTAGATAGGTGTTCTCCCATAGGGGCCACATGCAAATTATACACATACATATTATGGTGTAGTACTGTCATATAATTCAACCCAATATCTTTCTTGAAGCGGTACGGTGGACCTGGCAGTCGGGGGCCTTTTGTGTGGAGTTTACATGTTCTCTACGGGCATTCCGGTTTCCCCTACCACTAAAAACATCTACAATAGGTTCCCCATTGGGGCCAGGACTCCACTGAAAAAGACATTCTTAATCTCAGTGGGACTTTCCTAGTTAAATAAAGATCCAATAAAAAAAGATTACAACATGGCATTTTTATTTCTTATTATATCGGTGAAAGGTCATATTATGGACTGCGTCTGAGTCCGCACCCGCAGATCCTATGTGTGAACACAATAACTCAAAAACTAATTGCCGGATCCGTTTCAAGTTTTAAACACAGGTACATATCATGAAGACGCTGAACTGGATTGAGTTTGGTACTTCTACGATTAATGACAATTAATTAATTAATTAACTAATTAATGCCCTGAAACACTTTAGTAGAGCCATTTATCCTGCTGAACATAAACAAAATCACATTCATTTTGGTACAGTGTTCCATGCTAGTGTATATCTAATGTACATTTTACAGAGGTCAAATAAAGAATGCCTCTATAGCGCCCCCATGTTTATGACCCCTATGAGACTCTGGACAAACTTACTTTAAAGCAATGAAACTTGGTACAGTGATTCCCCACAGTGTACCCGACATAAAATATTATTATGACCCCACCCTACAACAAACAGGAAGTTGGCCATATTGGATTGAATTTGGCAGGTCAGGTATATTTGACAGCCTCTAACTTGCACATAATTTGCCCGATTAGGCTCAAACCTAAAACACCTAATTACCCCCTGGCCCTGAACACATCTGACCAATATGATGACAGTTACCTATGTAGCGCCCCCTATAGACTGAAAGAAGAATGTTATAGGGAAATTAACACAATTTGGCAAAAAAACATCCTTCACAAAAACAAAAATAGTCAAATGGACCTTTACCATGTTTGTCATGGTTTGGGGGCAGGACCTCTCAATTGCTCATTAACAATATGAAAACCCTTAGAAATCACACAATGTCTGATTAAGGTTCCCGATGGTACCATAGCAGTTGTGGCAGACGCATGGGGCCGTTTCGCTGATATACACCTTGCTGTCGGTTACGACAGCGTAGGCCTAGTTCTGTACTGCTTTTTTATCCATTCTTAAGTACCCCATATTCTTGATTGCCTTCAATAAAAATACACTGTAAAGAAGGTAAAACTTCACTTGTCCAATAGATGTCAAAGGTTTTCAGTCACTCAGTCATTTTAACAGAGTAAATGGACATCAGGAAAATGTAATGGCATATTTTGATACAGATTCACCTATAAACTTTTAGCTCGTACTCAGTACGCAGCTGGCTACAAAAACACTGTCCGTCTCGGCCAGTCGATTTGTCCATCACGCCCCGGAGGGAGAAGCCAGCTAAGCACTTTGTAAGGGTTAAGTGGCAGTTATTCACTTGAAGCGCATCCAAATGGACAGCCTGTTGCCTTGCCAACACCATAGTTGCCCCTCCATGATGGCATTTAAAAAACTGCGTCTTGGTCACCAGCAAATCTCCGATGGCTCATAAATTCAACCTCTACACCTCTCTCTCGGTGCACCCAAACCGTTTTACCCCGAAGACATGCCCGTGAGATACTCAGCTGTAAATAAACCAGTGCTTTCTGTAGAGTAATGCCACGGCCCTATCTTTCTCCACGCTCTGAACGCTGCAGCCATAACACAATAAATAAGTCAAGCAGAAGATGAGCAGTGCCCTGTGGCAGATGGTGATAGCACTGAGGGCTCCGGATCTGAGTGACACACTGCTGCTGCCCGAGTGTGAGTTTTTGTGTATGCCTTTGTGTGTGTGAGTGAGTTTGTGTGTGAGTTGCATTGTGCAGGACTTATTGGAGCTCTACCTGTGTGACCAATGTTGTGGATGGCTGCCTCTGATAAATGTGGTGAATAAAACGGGGGAATACAACCATTTTTGTAATTGTCATCAGAAGAACACCAATATGTATTTTACGAGATAATTAAAGAAATAACAAACACATGAGGCATGAAGGGCTTCATATTCTGATGTTATAGAATATTACATTAGTCAGATACTAGATTTCTGATCTCAGTAACAAAAGCAAGTTGATGTAAATCTTGATTAGAAGCTGAAATTTGAATATTGAAATGACTAATCAGTCGATTCACACACATGAATGTGACAAAACTATTACAGCTATCAAATAAATAGTAAATAACTGTGTAAACACATATGAGCCAAATAGCGATGACTAATTTTATTATAAATCCCTGCAATCAGACAAAAGAATTGGCATTCCTTTTGTTTTTGTGTATTTGACATGCTCCACTCCAGCATTATTATACATGGCTGCAAAATAAGCACAGCAGTGCCACAAGTTGTGAAATTATGACAAAATTAAGCTGTTTATTTCAACATCCCCGTTCTGTTTACTTTTGAAAGCAAAAAATAATCACTTTGTGAGGACATTCAACGATGTGTGCCAAAGTGTAAAAGTTTTGTTTAGATGCAGATAATCCAGCCAACAGCAGGCAGGTAATAAGTGACCATTGTTGGGGGAGATGCTGGTCGAGTTTGTGATGGATGAGGGTGAGCACGCCCCTCAGGGCTGCATATCGTAAGTCTTGTCAGCACACCGAGAGAGCTGAACTATCACCATGTTTACCAATAGGCCTGACACAGAGGCACACAGTAACAACGCCGTGTACACCCTACACCCACTCAGCCGTGCCTAATTGCTTCTCACTTTGATTACTGCCATCTATTTTAATGAGAGCTTACCGACGCATTCTCTGCTGCCCACTTTCACCGTCAAACCAAAGAGCGCGGATGCCCCTCGGACGCACAAACACACAGCTGGTACAGAGCACTGCTGTGTTACCCTGACAGTCCCAATGGCAGCGACTGGAGTGTGTTCATTAGGCTAATGGATATGAAGAGGACAACAAGGAAACAAGAATGGAGAAAGAAACAGAATGGGTGAAGTGGGAGGCGAGCCACTAAATTATCTCTCTACAAATTTTCCACACTGGTCCAACAAGTCAAAGCACAGTGTAATTTCCTCACTGCCATGATCGAGAGGCTTTCTTCAATTACAGAGGCTGACTTTAATTATACTGCATTTGCCTCGTATGTCGGCTCCCGTTGAGAACAAATGACTTGTTCCGTTTTCGGTGCTGGTGCTTTGCCGATGCTGCTGTAGCTCAGTGGGACGGACTCGGCTTCATTACGCTCACCAGTTTACCACAGACGAGACAAGGCTTAATCAATAGACTCACGCTGGTCACAAGAGGCCAACAATGGAGTGGACAGAGCTATGATCGATGCTCCAAATGTGGGCTTTCCGGTGTGGCGTTATGGATCTATCATTTATACATGTACAGTTTATTTTCCTTGCTTTTGATGTCAATCCAAACCATGAACCGCAAAGATGTTTATGGAGTTTGCAATTTTATATGGGAAGGAATAATACAATTGGCTTTGGAAGTAACTGCTGTATATTCACTTTTCTATTGCCTCTATTGTTATGTTTACTTACACAGCAAAATATTGGTTTATCAAGGCACAGAATTGTTGGTTTGAATTGGTCTATTGAAAAACCAAGCTAAGAATTTCAGGTAATTCTCTTCACTTAGGTGTGATTTTCAAGTGGTAAATACCCCCAAACAAATAGATATAAGCCCTTTAAGGCAACATAAAAGTACTTTAGTATTTATATTGCATTAGAGAGAGACAACCACATCGAAACCACAACTATGTCACTTTGTCATCCTTTGTATCATCATTTTACCAGAAGTCCTCTGAGTATGTCTACTTCACCACACACACTGCAAGCAATTATAGCTGAAAACAAAATGAAATCACAGTTCTTTCAACATCTTTGCTGGTAAGGCAAGTAGAAAAGGTCAAAATCTAGAAAAAGAGTTTTAATGGTACTACTAAAAATGTATCGATTTGCACATGCTCTGTAAATTTTATTTCAGTGTTAATTCCAATAGAGTCACAGGCGACTCAACTAGATCAACCATTCCCAAAGTCAAGCGGCCCTCTTCCATATCCAAAAAAATTCAAATCTTGAAAAATACAAAACCTAGTCATCTATTTCATACAATGTTCATTTGAAATAATTGGAAACAACACTCTCCAGTAACTTTAAATAGCTTTAAGTGACATTTGATTATGCGCTGGGGGCCTTCGCGGACCCCACTTTGGGAACTACTGAACTAGATAGTTGTAGGCCTGATGCAGAAACACACCCAAACAGGAAAGTATTTACTCATATTCCTTTACTAAGGGCAAGTCTTTCTTTTTGTACAGACTAGATACAAAGGCACTTTCCAAGGTCACCGCCAATGTAAAAAAATGGACTGCCATAAACATGTTCTCGCCCACTATATCGGCAGACTGTCTAAACCCAAGACAAACACGCTTGACCCTAATCACTCTTGACCTTTTGACTGGGTGGTCTTGACACCTCACACAGTGACCTGGCACTGACCCCTGTCTCTATGGCAATACCCAAGGGTATCGTATTTGAACACATATGGTTGCACCAGTAAACAGTGCTAGTCTTTCGGGCAATATGTTTCTTTCACCTCCTTCCAGCACCTTTACAAGGATATTATCACCAAATTGTCCGGTACATGTGGACCTCATAACACTGTCTCATTCCCCTTGGAGTTATCTCAATATTACTGAATCACACCTTACCAATAAAACACAATGAAAACACAAACACATGTGTTAAAGGTGGTAGGCACAAAGATGTAGTGCATAAACTAGCTGTTAATCCAATTGTTGCCTCCATGGAGAAAAGAAAGGGCCTAATTTGAAACCGGTGGCTAAATCACCATGATGGTAATAACAGTGGGAGCGTCCCTTGGAGCGAACATTTGACTCGGGTGACACTTTACCATTAGATATTCATGGAAACAGATGTTGCTATACCCCTGCCTGCTCGCCAGGCCCAAACACCCCAGGAAAAAGCCAGAATCCTAAATGAATTTCCCAGTAGAGCACAGCGTTTGATCCCATGCCAGGAAGCAGTGAGAATTTGGTTAGTACAGAGGATGTCTTCAGCACAAGGAAGTGAAAATTATATAGCCAAACAATCTCCCTCCCAAAGTCAAGAGATGCCTTCTTTATCATAGACTAAAGATACACAATCCTATTAGCTTGATAGTAAAGTTGATTGATGCCTCCAATTGTGGGCTTTCCAGTTTGACACTAAGGAGCTATCATTTACACTTGTGTAGTGTCTTTAGCCAGCTTTCTATGCAAATCAAAACATATCAAGAACTGAAAGCATAACAATTGTGATTTTTTTTTTATTGGATTTTTTTTTTTTTTTTTAATTCAAACCCACATGGAAACAGCAAACAGAACGCAAAATGAAATGTGTATAGAGTCATTTTGGTAAGGCATTTCGTTTAAGCATTTTTGTGAGATTTTGTTACTATGGCTGAAGCACAAGGACGCAAAAAAGTGTCTTTCTCCACATCGCCAAGCCTCATCTCTACATAAGTCTGGAGATGTCATCTTTAGCATACACTGAAGAAACACAATCCTATTAGCTTGATACTAAAGTGAATTTGTCGAAGCAGTCTCAGTACTAAGCGGCACTGCAGTGGCTTATCACCGGCTGAGCAGAAAGAGCTTAAGTACTGTAGAGAGGATGGAGAATGAATGAGGAGACAGACGAAGGGTGCTAAGGTATGTATTTTTATATACACAAGCGGAACTATATGCATATATTAGACTTCTTTGAATTCCTGAATGGTACATAATCTAATACATGGAAAACATTTATTGTAAATTGTATGGTCCATTAAAATTAAAGCTCAGAATATTGCAAATGGTGTGAATAATATATATTAACAAATACTGTATATGTACTTTGTTACTACCAAAAAAACGATTATTCAATATTTAGCCCAAGTTGCAATAGTGTGTTCTTAGTAGTAGTATTCCAAGACTCAACATTTTATCTGATCATTTTGTTGCAGCTCAATTATGATCTAATAATTCATAGCACATGTATGTATGTATGTATGTATGTATAGATAAAAACTTAGACATATACAATGTAAATTCAATGTCATCACTATGTTTATGTCATTTGCAGCTGGTACCTCTTACTAGATGCAAGTTTGTTTGTAGCCATTTCAACTTTTTTTAAATGTATGTATTATTATTATTACTATTAGATATTTCACAAAATGTGTTAAGGTTAGGGTTGTGGTTGTTACTGGTTTGACATTTTAACCTGGTCATTTGGAGCACTATATAAATAAAGTAAGCTGACCTAATAAAGCACAGTCTGATTGAGCTCACGTATTCAATTGGTCCCAACTGTGGTCCACCGGCCATTTCTCTTGACATTTCAGTTTTGATTATTTTATTTTTTTTAAACCCTAAAATCCAGACAAAATGAGAGCACTGACAAAAACCTCTTTGAAATTGATGAAACCAGTGAGCAACATAATAACCCGAATACACAAGGAGGAGAAAGAGTAGGGGGAGGATGATCCACTCCGAGAGGGCCCAGATGTATTATATTTGCTCCATTCCATTCACTCAGTATTGATAGTGCAGTCATCATACTTACAAAGATCCTCTATTTAGTGCACTGGCAAATTGACCAGGTCTGGTGTTTTTTTCAAAGACACAGGACCTAAAAATGGAGGAATAGAAGGAGAAGACGAGCAGGCTTTAATAGACAGTGTTGTTGATGGATGTGATTATGGGCCCTTCAAGCTACCCGTCCATTCGCTATAGATTCCAGATGATAACAGTCCTTGGGCCGCTCAGTTCATCCCTCCCACTCACCGTTTTTCTTCTTGCTCGACATTCTGTTTCTGTTTATGCCTTGTACCCTCTATGGCCTTGTTCTATACACGTCGCTCTTTTCTCTCTGACCCCTGCGTCTTGTCTTTGATTCCTCATAACACCGTCTTTTCCTTCCCGTCGACCCTCCTCGTGTGCTCCACAGGAGGCTGCAGAAAACCACATCACAAGTCTGACGACCCCATTCAGGCCTGGGGTTTCAGTTCGTCTTTGTATTATGACAACACATGTGGTTAGCTTGGCTCTTTGTGGTATTCATGTATGATATTTGCATGAGTCCATATCATATTGGTTTTCACGTTTTTGCTTTTTATGCAAAACTACACCTGCTTTTGGTTACACAAAAACACTAAGCACTCCTTTTTAGCAAGGTTTGATCTTCAAGTCACACAATCCTTGCAAGTCTATCGATGTCCTCTCATGTTATCGTATTTTATAAATTAGAGTTAACTTCCACTGAATCAATGTGAAAGTAAATGATAGCCTATAAGTTTGTATACATCTCTATATCAGCCCTGTGATTAATGGGAGATTGGCCTTTATTTACATGACCTAAGACCCAAAGTTGCTGGGCCTCCAACCACCACAACCTCAGGAATGAGCTGAGGAAGATTAATATTGGCATAATGTCAACTACTTTCTGTGTCCTTATCTCACTAGCTAGTATAGGTGGCAACCCACTTGGCATGCATAATGGAAAACAATGAATGTTGGGAGAAGGCCCAAATGAATCATATTGTTGCTTTAAGGCTGGCTACATCCAATACAATTACTGTCAGGATTTTAACACCAGTCCGAAGTGGATCTAGAACCTTATTTTTTTACTTCCCAAACAATCCATCCCTCATCTCAATAATCCTCTTTCCCTCTCATCCTGTCCTGACCATCCCCACTGCCTTTTCCTACAGTTTACCACAACGCTCCCATTTCCAGAGAAGAGGGATCCCCCGATGAGTGGTGTATGTTCGACTGGCAATGCATTAGCAGTGAAGAGTAAACCCCTATGACAAATGACAAGGGACTAGCAGTGGGGATCCTCTGGTCTTAGAGAAGGGGTAGAGTGTGCTTCACCACAAAAAAAAAGAAAAAAACTAAAAGAAACCAATCCTTCCATTGCAATACAATATCTGCCTTAATCTTACTCAAGCTTCGCCCATTACACACTCAGCATGGGCCGAAGACTGGCAACATGGGGAGACTGGCAACAGGGATTTGCATGCCAACTGTTTCGCCAAGTTTTTTGTGTGTGTGAAGATGTAATGATGTGGTATCAATGAATCAAGATGGGGCTGGAGTAAGAGAGTGTGTAATACGGCGTGACAGTGTTCGCAGTTCAACTGGATTTATAGTCTGTATCATCCCCCTCCCTTAAGAGACAAAGACCATAGAGAATGCTAATTTCCACCATCATAAACAAGCATAATAAGCATCATGTTGACATGTAGGTGCGTTAGCATGCAGCTGTGAGAAAAGGGCATGCTGGGAGTGTACATGGCATGTGCAGTGGAAAGATGGAGCGCCACAGGTGTGTTTTGTGCATGAGGAAGTCTTTTTGTGGCTCATTACCCAGAGCAAAAATGGAGGTGGCTTAGTACCACTGACTGACATCATCTAAGGTAAAATCAGAGTGATTTAAATCAGATGAGGTGATAGTGTACTGACATGAGGCCTATATATTTCAACTCATATTAATAAACAAACTAAGACAAGATTGAGAAGTGCTCAAAGCATTCTAGGTCGAGC
>JAVQKC010160000.1:0-10225 GCA_036025475.1 Philypnodon macrostomus
CTCTCACAGTGGACATGCACCTACGATGAAAATTCCAGAGCCCTCCATGACTTCTAAGTGGGAGAAATAGCAAAATAGCAAGGTGTTCAAATACTTGTTTTCTTCACTGTATATAGTGATGTAAAAGTAATAGTTTGGGTTATGTCCTACTACACTTGATAAAAACAATGGTAAAAACATTCACGTTATAATATCACCACGTCTGTGTACATGTGAACGCGATAACGCGATAACTCAATAACGAATTGCCGGATCCCTTTCAGAGTCCACACACAGGTACATATCATAAAGACGCCAAACTGGACTGTTTTTAGTACTACTATGATGAATATTAATTCATTAATTAATGCCTTAAATCTGTGAATGCAATAACACAGAAAGTTTTTTGCCAGAGCGTTTTCAAGTTTTCTGGACAGCATCATGATTTTGGGTTCTATGATTAATGACAATTAATTAATTAATTAATTATATACCCAGGAGAACCTTAATTAAGCAATTAATCCTGCTGAACATAAGATGAATCTTAGGAATTTTGGCACAGTGATCCAGGCTAGTGTATATTTAATGTACATAGGCAAATTACCAAGTTTGAAGACTGCTTCAATAGCGCCCCCATGTTTATGACCCCTATGGGACCCTGGACACACTTACTTTGGCAGAGAGCAATGAAACTTGGTACAGTGATTCTCTACACTGTACCAAACATCAAATATTATTATGGCCCCAGCCTCCAACAAACAGGAAGTCAGTAGTCAGGTATATTTGACAGCCTCTAATTTGCACATACTTTGGCTCAAACCTGAAACACCTAATTACCCCCCAGCCCTGAACACATCTGACTAATATGATGGCAGGTACCTCTATAGCGCCCCCTATAGCCTGAAAGTAGAATGTTGTTTTAGGGAAATTACCCTAATTTACCAAAAACATCCAGACAAATCAAAGTGAAACAGACCCTTCCAATGTTTGTCATGGTTATGGGGGCGGGGCCTCTTCATTGCTCGTTAACAATATAAAAACCCTTAGAAATCACACTTGGTCCGATTAAGGTGGCTGTTGGAGCCATACCAGTTGTGGCAGACGTATGAGGCGTTTCACCGATATACACCTTACTGTTGGGTACAACAGTGTGGGCCTAGTTTACATTTATTATTGTTATTTGATGGTGATAAACAGCATACTAGGGTTCCTTATTTATAGCATAGTTTGTAGCATAACTGACCACTTGAACAGACTTGTAGGGATAGCTCTTTTTAAGTAAACAGGGAGAACTTTAAACATGTGGCCAGCCACTCACTTTCTCCTATTCAAACCAAGACTTGAAGAAACTGATTAACAACGGATTAATTAGTTCTTGAGACTAAAACCCCAATGTGTACAGATTACACCCACATTTCTGGACCTTCAGGACTATTGTGGCTAGATGCCATTGTAACACCACCATCTCTCATAGAAATTGATGAAACACACACAGGTTTAGTCAATTAAAGTCTATTTAGCTCTTAATTAGACACATGCGCTCACCAGCATTTTTCTCTTCGTTAGACTCGTCTAAATGCGTGGCCGCTGTCTTAATCCCAAAAATGCAACTTTCTTAACAGTTTCCACTGTTTTAACTGTTGGTAATTCAGTCAATTCATAATTCCTTCTGTTATTTATTGTTGGATTATTTGCATATTTTTAATTTTCAAATGCCGTCTGTTGATTGTTTTTTCAACAACATTCCATAAATCACAATTCTCTGTTAATCAGTATTTTTACTTTACTTCTAGAATAGTCACTGTGATATTCAAAGAACTCATAATAATTAACACAATATAGACTCACTGTTTTGCTACATAGTATTTGGGACATTAATTCCCAATTAACGTTTTCACTTTATATATTTGTATATAATTATATGTTTCTTCGGAGGCCAATGTGATCTAATATGAAGTCTAACGCCTATTTAACACCGAATACGCATAAGTCACCTGCATATTGGATATAACAAATATCAGTAGAAAGACACTAGTCTATTTTTGATGGAAGCCACAGTGGAATAAATGAACGGACACTTCATCTTAATCTTAATACGATTTCTAGTGAAATGTTATGCCTAATATTGGTGGCTGCTTTATATGCCGCCCCGTACACAACAGACTGCCAACCAGGAACACCCCACAATGAAGTTTTGGCCCATGTCAAATTTTCTTTAATTAAAATGCGTGCACATTTTCCACTTTCCAACACATCTACGTTTACAGTGAAATGTTCACTTGCTGCCTTTATATGTCCCATACACTTTATATGTCCCATACACTCTCCAACATAAAATCTTATTATCTTAAGATATTATGAGAAAATGTTTGAAAACTGTGGTTCACAAAATGCCCGCTGAAGTCATTTATCAACAGACATTTATTTAGAGAAAAAGATCAACTATGGCACTGTCACCGTTACTTCATGATAATTATAACATACATGTTGCCATCTGATGCATTGTACCAGAGTTAGCTTTAGGCTAATTTCAATCTGCAGTCCCTTTGGTGGCACACAATTCATATCAACTCCATGTCACATTCATGGTAAAAACAACTACATCACTCAACAAACAATCTTACAATATCCACACATTTCAATAACATACACAGCCAGTACCATGAGAATGTGGAGAGTTATTATAACTATACTATATTATATTATTATAATGATACACTGACTCTAAATGTGGTTTCCCCAACAGTTGGTCATATTCTTAATGTGCTTCATAAAATTAAGCTGACTGTCCAATGTGTCGCTGAGAGATTTAAATTTGGACATGATATCAATCCTTTCGCCCCCTGATAAAAACGTCTCATATTGAAGTTTTTACATTTGCTTTAGAAAAAAACATTCCCTTTGTTAATGTACAGTAATGTAAGACTGGTCAAGCATCACACTATCCATAGCTTTAGTAGTTTAGTGTTCAGAGAATACTCTATGTTAAAAAATATGCTTTTTTTTATTATACAGACGCCAAATAAAGGAACTAAGTAACTAAGGGACCTTCATTGTTAACAGTAACAGTAAAAGCTAAAGTCAGTGATTTATCTTAATGCGTTATATTGGACCATTAAACTAGATATAACTAGCAGCACAGTCCTCTTTTCTTCATCTGCTTTGTTTGTGTTCCCTTCATGGAGCCACCAGATCAATGCTGTTGCAATTATTACCATCAGCAACCATTTGGAATGACTGGCATTGTTCCAGCGGCTGAGAAATAGACCAAGGCCATATCATATGGGCCGCTCTGCCCTGCTGCTGTAAATCCGTAATTGGATAAACTGCAGGCTAAAAAAGCCATTTCCCTGCAGGGGAATAAAAAATGGACAAATGTGCCAATGTCAGAATATTTTCTCTCCTTGTGAAAATCATTACAGCATGAAATAGACCTTATAGCCTCAGACAGCTGCAGAAAATATTAGTATAATCACAAAATCAAAGCTTTTACACCGTGAGAGCTTATTATTTTAAAAGCATCAGCACAAATTGACTGAGCACAATTATAGAGACAGCCAAATCTGACAAGTCGGTGAGGGACAGGGTCAAAACAGACCCAATGAAATGTCTAAAAAACATTGGAGAAATAATATATTAACTCCAGCCAAGGACACTTTTGAGGAAACAGCCTGGATCTCACATGTGGGCATGATGCAGATGGTCCAAGGGTGCTCAGATCATTCTTGTCACTTTGTCAAACAAATTGAAGTACAGCCATTGAAAACAGAGACGGCTTTAGCTCTATCTCGCAATGGCGTCCAGACCTTTAACTAATATGTGCTTGTGTTATGTCTGTGCAGGCTTCCTGATTTGGCTGGGACTCCCTTGAAACAAGAGGTTCTTAATCTCATTGGGATAGTTCCTGGTTAAATAAAGCTTAAATGCTAAATAAATATATAGCTCGCTAACCAACAAACCAATCAACACAAGTGAAAACATATAGACCAAGGTACACTGCAGCTGGAGTACAAGGGAGCAAACAAGACAAATTAAGTGGAGTCTTTAGAAGCATAGATTTAATTTAGACTGTATCCACAACACATCCATTCATTCATTGTTCACTCTTCAGCACATATTGAGAAAATTAATTAACCATTCTAGGCTAATGTAATTCCAACATAAAACCTGACCTAGACAAATCCACTAGTATTTCGAGGTCTCGTCGGTCTCAAAGAGGCAATATACTCGGGGTTGCTACATTGATATTACACTTTAATGCAATCTTGGTAGCCACTCAGCAGCCCAGTTTGATTGGATGATACTGGCACAATGAGCATTCTGACATAAATCAAGCCTACACCGGTAAAAACCGGTTACCAAAAATATATGCAAAATGGATAAGTCTATTACAAGCCATTTCCTTTTTCCACTGACAATTTATGGTGCTACAGTCCAGTAATATAGAAAGTGTGAGCTGGTCCATGAGCCACTTCAACACTTAGAAACGAACCAATCATGGACCATGATTGTTATGGAGACAGTCAATCAGGAGGTAAATCCAGCGGTGGTTGAGCACCCTTCAACACATGATGATGAGGAAGAGACTACAAGGACCGCGTCAAGTGTTTTCTTTTTATATTCCTCCACTAGTGTGAAAAAAGCATTAGCTAACCATAGCACACACTTCTGCCTGGTTGTGTCCAGGCATCTCATACATTTCTTATTTTTTTATATATAGGGACATATTTATGGAGAGACGCATTTAAAAAAAAAAAAATAAAGTCAATTTATGGGAAAAGTCTAAGTGTAGTTTCTTGAAATGCAAGCCGTGGATGTGATGTTTTTATGAAGGCAGCACGGGCCAGCTCCAGGTGAAGTGCGGCTGCCCACAGAAGTCAAGGTTGGAATATTATCGACTCCTGTAGGGAATATTCGGACCGTGATTTGAAATTCAAAAGTTCTGCCATTATTTCTAGTGTGGATGCGGCTGACCTTGAGACTCTTGTCATTCACTCTATGACTTTTTCTTGCATTTTTTGGCTCTCTTTTACTAAGCAGCGTTACTTCAAAGTGCTCTTTGATATGTATTTCCTGTAGCATCAGTGGCCAAATGGCTGACCCTTGAGATCTATGTTGATGAAAGACCCAGGAGAGGCCTAGATGATCTGATCTATATAAGCCACACTTCATTAAGATTATATTTCACTTTGTGGATTGTATTAGACACAATGGAGCTTTGTGCTATAATAGGTGTAGAGTTGTTTTTTTGGTTTCCTGAATACACAAGCAGAGATGACAGGGCTGGACAGAGCAGATACCTGAGCAAAAAAGCACAGGGCTGCCCCCTATTGGTTTAGCCTCATTGACTCATCTGTGCAGCTCAACCAGTTGAATTAAAAAACAGACAATTTAAGACTAAACTAAAGTCTGGTACATTCACTTGTCGGGCTTATGGGTTCCCTCGAAAGTGATTTGTGGCTGTCGCAGGTTATATTTGCACAAATGCATAGAAATTTCATACATGTAAGTCTGAAATGTAAACGCAAAGAAACAAGGCATTCTAGTGGGCAGTGAAATCGCAGGAGGCTTTTGGAGATGCTTGTGAATGCAGCTCACAGACTGGATAGTCATACAGGGTTTTCAAGTGTCCCCTACTTAGACTGTTCACTCACACAGAGAGGGTCTTCATGAAGGTACATCAAAGCATCTCAATAATGCCAATGCCTGAGCCATATAACGGACTAGCCTGCAACAATAACAGCATGCTCTGTACATGTGTAGCATTTCAATCACAACATAAAGTCTACAGGGAGAACTTCAGGGTAAGGTAGGTAGCCTATAGAATGTGGACAAAAATGTAAAATAATAAACAATCAAAAACATGTCTAAAGAAGCAACTTAAGCCCAGACCCCGACAGTTCAAACGCGCAGGGCCTGCTAAATCTATAGGACTAACTTAAAGGACAGGACTTACATCTGTAGTCTGGACGTTTCATTAATGAAGAAATCGTAAACATAATATATATAGTTTGTTTGCTTTGTCAACAGAACCTAAAATAGGCTAATATCATATACATATGCTTACATCAATACATGAATGCCACTTCGAGTTAGTTAAACGCAAGAGTGGGCAGCAGAAGGTTCTAGAGCAGAGCGCCAGTGGCTGGTGCATTTTATTAGTGACCTCGTTACTGCTCACCTCAGTGCGCCTCCTTGTCCACAAGAGGTCAGACATTAACAGCACAAGTCATAAATAGTGCATTGGCCACTTATAGCCTCTCGTTTCAAACAAAGCTGCAACAATCTCAGGGCTAACCGAGCAGGGACATACCGAATCTATTGGCACCATATTTACTTTATACGCTGTAGGCCTGTGCATTTGATCTCATTGTTTTATCTGAATGAGCGCTGCAACTTGTGTTCGTGTGCAGTAGTGGTTAGCACATGCAGCTACTAGGATAGGAATAATTCACCTGTTTGCGATAATTATGCCCTTCGCTTCCAGTGGGCTACACGCGCTTCCATTTGAGTGTACCATGAAACAGACGGTATGTTCCAACAACAAAGTGACTTAGAGGAAAGGGCTGGCACGCCTTCTTTGTTAGAAGAGGCAGGTTCACGTCGTCAGTCGGTCCAGTGTTATGAGCGGCCGTCCCCTAGCGGAGGCAAGAGTTTAGCTTAGCTTTTTACGCATAAATTTGGTGATGTCAAGATGAAACATTTTGTGAATAGCCGCCGACCTTTTTAAAGTTCGCATAGTGATCTTATTTAAATTGACTTTATTTGTTTTTTGTTTGTCTCTCCACTCTGGGACAATCTGGAGATAACTTTGAATCAAAGTGAGAATCAAGCACCGCTTGACTGACAGCGGCGGACTGTTTCTACTGAAGCTCAAATGGCCACCGCGAGGCTCGATTACGTCGCTCCGTGGTGGACATATTGGCTGCACAATTTCCCGCACCTTAACTTTGTCTTTCAGCCTGTGGACAACACTTTCAGACCGGAGGAACCCAGCTACCAGCAGGTTGGTAAATGGACCCGTGCGTCAAGACGCACGCTCTCCCATCCCCAAATTATGAACCGCAGACTTTGCAAATCGATGATGAGCATGGGGTTAAAATGTAAACAAAGCATCCAAAGAAAGATGCAAGTAGCTGCGGAGTACAACTTAGTTTCTCAAAGTTTTGTCTGTGTTTTGATCGGTGAGTGGAGAATGAGCTGATACTGTAGTGCACTTCACTCACATGACGACACATGACCAGTATTATCCTCCATTAGTTTGAAATGTGTCCATAACACTAGCTATATATTGACATACATATGTTGACCCAACCCCCAACAATAATATATATACAGCAACTTCAAATTCTTTGGGAGAAGTCGTCCGGGCTTAAAGATATAGAATAAATCTTATTACAATTTTCTGAATTATGATCCAAGTGACCAGGGTGAATAGAAATATGGGATCTCAAGCTCAAAGCTAATAGTGATCCGATGTGTTGTACATGTCACTTTCACAGCTGGGAAGGTACAGCTGGGTCATTACAACTGTGTCACCCGGACTCCAGACTGTTGACAGTGATGAGTGAACTGTGTCACAGTCTCTGTATGTTGCCATCAACCTGACAAATCCTGACATGGACTGTATGTTCTAGAGTTGACATGTATCTTCAGATAGACCTTGTGTACAACATGATTCAAGTCACAGAGAACAAGTGTCTTGCCTTTCACTTTGCTTGTATTTCCTTGTTATAGTATTGCAGGCTGTTGAAATTGAAGTATGCCCATGTCTAATTACAAAACAAAGGTGGTGGTGATAAATGATGTGAAAAGAAACAGTGTAACTTAGACAGTGTTCTGAATGACTAGTAAATCATTGGATTACGAGTTTGGCCCAGCTGTCACGTCACGCTAGTGCAGTTGGCACTGTGTCCTGCCCCTAAGGGTTGGAGGAGAACCAACCAGTATGTCTAGATTTTTGTATGGCGTATATGCAGAG
Organism: Philypnodon macrostomus; assembly: GCA_036025475.1. Classification (NCBI taxonomy): domain Eukaryota; kingdom Metazoa; phylum Chordata; class Actinopteri; order Gobiiformes; family Eleotridae; genus Philypnodon; species Philypnodon macrostomus. Next base: position 7,961 of record JAVQKC010160000.1, read on the forward strand.
CTGAGATGCCAAATATTTAAGTCCAGGATCATTCTTTTATATTGTCTCATGCCATGGACTGAAATATAAAATCACACCCTAGTCCCCAAATAACCCCAACATTATTTCTTATCCCAGTGTAGTTTTGTTTTAGATTTACAATATGTGATTTTAATCCTAATCCACAGCTGGTTTTACATAATGGAATGCATAACAGTCTTGTCTTGTTAGACTCCATGGAGACCAAATAAAACTTAAACAAAAAACAAAAAAACATACTTTTTGTGGTTTTGTCTAATGAACTCTCTGTGTAACAGTACAGTACACTATCTAATGTCAGGACCTTTTTTTTTTACTTCCTTGAGGCTTGGAATAGTTGTAAAATCACAAGACTGAACCAAAGAGGCCGTGTCACATGACGCCCCCTTCCTCTGCCTCGGAACATTTCTGTTTTTCTCCAGAGCTGCTGCTGTCAGAATTCCCCTTTGCTACTCGGCAAAAATAACAAATAAAAAGGTGGCTATCCTGAGAACTACTAACAATGTCCGTGTTTCTGCCTATCACTTTTCCAAGCACTGATAACAAGAACGAGGAGACCTTTTAGATCACTCCAGCTGTTGACCTTTGGAGATTGCAGAGTCACCTCTATTTATCAATCAAGTGTCAAATCAAAAACAATGACTATCTTTATCAGAGGTGGGTAAAGTGGGCATAAAATTTCCTCAAGTGTTAAAATATTACTAAATAGAAGTACAAACAAACTCTACTCTTACTCTATTTAACAGTGTAAAGGCAACCTCTGATAACCCAAACATCAGACAATAAGTGATTTGATGATTTTCTGATTCTTCTGTTTCAGTCTGTAGTTGTCTTTGCTTTTATCGGTGCTGTGGGACTATGTCTGAGCCTGCTGCTTCTGGCCATATACCTGGTGTGCCTTTGCGTCTGTCGCCAGGACATTGATGAGGAAACTAAAAAGCCAGACACTTGCTGCGTTACATGGACTGCGGTCATCTCAGGACTCATAATATGGTGAGTGCTACAGCTGTGTTTTTTTATGGGTCAAGAGTGCGTCTGTAACACGTAGGGTGGGCATCTAAGTGTTATGATTTACCTTGGGACAGTGGTTTAGTCGCAACGTTGACACAGAGCGTACACTGACAGACAGCCATTCATTTTCACATTCATTTCTCCTCATCTGATTTACATAGAGTACAATCAGAAACTTGATGATCCAGGCCACTTTATTTCCCCCGAGTGTGAACTAGTGCATACCTCATGAAATGTGTAAAAAAACCAGTACCTGATTCATGTTTTTCCTTATAAGTAAATCAACTAAACATAGTCAGGCAGAAATAAAAAAGACCGAAATTGACTCAGAGCCTTGATTGAATTTGTGCAAAGTTCTGCTTCAACTTGTGACATTTATCTAAGTGTTGGCGTTAACATTGTTTGGCTCTCAGTGCTCTACGCTCACACAGGGCTTGTTGTAAAGCTAAGTGAGTGAGCATGATGCTGCTTAGTCAAGGGCCTCTATTATCTGTAGTTTTCGAACGAACTTCCTCCATACAATATTGAATTAAATATGAATGTCATAAATGAATATCAGGCGGAAGGCTTTTACTGTAGAAGAATTTGAGTTGAGTTTGTTCCATTAAGTGCTTGGTTATCTGAAAAGTATTGTTTTACTGCCAAGGAGGTTATGTTTTCACTCACGTTTGTTGGTACTTCCGAGTCAATTTTGGGAGTGAGCCGTAGAAATGAGCTGCCTTGGTGGAGGTCTGCTTTCTAGTTCAGTGTGTGTTTGTTAGACTCTTAACAGAAAAACTCAAACAGTATTGGTCAGCAATTTGCCAATGATTTCCCAAACATTTGTTTTTTGTGTGGTGATGGTAACTAGTATTTTGAATCTCAAGTGTTCTTGCTTCAATCTATAGATCTGTTACCCATGAACTTGAAAATCATTACGAGATAGGTCCAATGCTTTGTCAGATGTCTGTGCTTTTATTTAGTGTGTTGAAGTATAGAAGCTGCTAAAAACTGCATAGACTTGGTTCTGATCAAGTTAAGTGCCAGTAGGCCAATAGTCTTAGTATTGACTTTATGTTTATCTGGAGTCTACTACAGTGGTGCAGTGGGTAGGTGCACGCCCTTCAACCAGATGGTCGGTGGTTCGAGTCCCCGTCCAAGCACACACTGTTGTTGTGTCCCTGGGCAAGACACTTAACCCACATTGCCTATGAATGAAAGTAGTTGTGTGATTGGTGTTCGGTGGTGGTCGGAGGG
>JAVQKC010160018.1:0-24638 GCA_036025475.1 Philypnodon macrostomus
TACAAAGCTCCGGGAGTCAGGAGCGTCGCGGAGTAATACATACCGGTACTATGCTTCACCGTAATATTAGTAGTGTATTATTATTAGTGTTTATATATGACCCCAAAATGGCCATATAATCTTTACAACTGAACAAGGTTGAAAGTTATTGTGAATACACGATTAACGTTTGAACAATGTTGAGAGTTATTGTGAACGCGTTTAATAAAGTTTGACTGATGAATAGACCATTCATTGACAGTGCGCTTTACAATCCAGTGCACCTTATAATCCAGTGCGCCCTATAGTGCGGAAAATACGGTAAAGTTTTTTAAGAGTCACTGTTTCTGCTTTTTCCTCTCTTTATCTTTTTCGGAAGATCATTCAGATTAGCATAAAATAATGTTTACAAAAAACCTTTCACTAACTCCAGCCACAAGGGTCAGTAATGGAACTATCACTGTACAGTGCAGTAAAAGTATATTTCTTTTGAGACTATGGTGGCTTGGTGGCTATGGTCCCTTTTATCACAGTATTGGATGATGATATAACATGTAATATTATATGTAATTCTGGACCATAGTCTCTTATACTAATGGGAAACACTGTAGAAAGCAAAACTTGTGCAAAATCTGATTTAGGCTGAAATCTGAGATGCGTTTTTTTCAGTCCCGATCGCGATATCTGGCCTTTGTGGCTCAACCGATGATCGATACCTGGTATCCACCGATACTAATGCAAAAGGCATGAACATTTCTTCTTAAGTTTGTATTACCTGAAATCTAACTAAGACCAGATGACCCTCGAAATGTCAATCTTTTGTCATTTCTGAGTCAGAATGTAATATAATTGATGCTCCTCTTTAAATTGAAATGTCAGTTTTGCCTGTTGTCTTTTGGCAGTGCTGCAGTTGAGGCTCCAGCAGAGACGGACCCGGGAGCAGCTTGCGGAGCAGGGCATCATGCCTCGTGAGTAACAGACACACATCACTGACTGAGAGGCACTGTGGGCGAGCTCATGATATCAGCTCCACCAACACCACTAAAGAAAACAAACATGTCTGTCTGCGTTGAATCATATCAGTTAGAAATACAACAGAGTTTTATCATGTCCCAATGACGTCTGCTTTTTTTTGGTTTTTACAGCTCTGAAAAGTCCCGCAGCTTTCCATGGACAGATCCGCAGTCTGGAGAGAGCCCGGGTGAGGACTTATAGAGGAAATGTTTTAAAAGATATCTGTGCAAATGTCAAAATAGAGTGGTTATGTGATTTTTTTATATTTGACCTAGACTGAGAACTTTCTGAAGCACAAGATCCGCAGTCGTCCTGAGAGAGCAGAGCTGGTCAGGATGCACATACTTCAAGGTACTGCAGTAATATCAAGTAAACTTTACTGTGTTGCACAAAAACACCTTTTAACACACGGTACATTCAGGTCTCTTTTGTTTTTTGACCATTTCAACTTCTCCAAGACGTAGTGAAAATCTGCACACATTAAATTATGTAAGCGAGTATTTGTCAAGAACATTTACATTAATATTTACATTTATATGAATGTTAAATTGATTTGAATGGGACAGGTTCCATTGACTTTGCTTTGTAAGTAGATACTGTTTGGTTGGCCAGGCTACAATATATTATTATGGAAAGGCAGGATAATGTGATCCATAAAGGGCATGCTGATATAAACTACAGATAAACTGAATGGCACACAGCCACTTTCTAAATATAAACACACCCATGAAAAGATGCTTACACAACAGTCATTTGCATCAAGACCACATACAAATGCTCAGTGTATACAGTACTTTCACTAGTAATACATACTGTGGTAACACTTTATAATAACAACGAAATACTATTAAGCATTATTTAAGCATTAGTTAAGCATTACTAACCAATTCATGTATCATTTATAACATTAATAAAACACGCGAAATAGTGTGACGTTATTATTAAGTGTTACCCATACTGCTTAAAAAGTCTCCACAGATATATACAAGTTAGGTAAATCAATAGCCATTTCTCTAGACAGAATTAGCAGTCAAACTAAATAGTCGATATAAATGTGGGTATACTGTCTTCTAATGCCATATTGCTATACCAGCAGTGTACACTTATCCACATCTGCACCTTCAATGTTACATAATTATTGAACATTTTCAATTGACTTTCAAATGATTGATTACTGAAGGCTCCCAAATCTCCATACAACCTATAAATGATTATCACCAGGTTAAAGATAAATACCCTACTTGCATCAAATTCTATAATGTCAGTTTAGTTCTGTTTTGCATGTACTGACATTGAATCTCTGTTCCTCAGAGACTGGAGCGGTGCCCTCGTTACAGGCCACTCAGATGAAGCTGAAGCGAGCCCGTCTGGCTGATAACCTCAATGAGAAGATTGCTCAGAGACCAGGGCCTATGGAGCTGGTGGAGAAGAACATCCTGCCTGTGGACTCCACCCTCAAAGAGGCCATCATCGGTGATGACACTTCTGCTGTTTATAAAAAAACATGTTCTGACAGTGTATGTAACCTGTATGTGTCAGTAGGCCAGGTGAACTATCCCAAAGTGCTGGATGAAGACAGTGGGGATGCACTGTCACCTGAGCAGCCGGCCAGTCAGGAGTCCCAGAGCTCTGTCCCATCACCGGGGGACAGCAGAGCACCAGAGACACCCTCTATAGTCACAACAGTACCTCAGCACCCAAGCGCCATCCTGCAGGTCAGAGCGCCCGAGACACCCTCTATTGTAACAACAGCACCCCAGCTCCCAAGCACCTTCCAGCAGGTCAGAGCACTAGGGACACTATGATGTAGAGCTATATTCAACATGGTTATTGAATATCGAATGTTTTTCCCATATAATGCAGCCCTGTATAGTATATGTAGTATAGGTCTTTTTTTACATAAGCAGTGCTCTGTTACTTTACACTGCTGTTTTGTGTCCCTGTGTAGGCAGTCCCATTGACCACTCAAGGCACCACTGACTTCATGAAAGTGTTCTCCACCAATGAGCAGACTGCTTCCCCAGCTGTCACTTTTCCACAGCCGGTCACTACCACCCCTCCCATCAAACCAGGACCCACACTCATCAAAGTAAGACAACTGCTGCCTTGGTATATAACAGCAGTCAGCCTTTGTTGGAAAAGATTGGGTTCATGTCTCCGGCTATTCTTGTATGTAGAGAACTTACTGTGAAACACTCAGTAGCAAGCACAATATCATGTGTAGTGTTCAGAGCCATACCTTTCTGAAAAACCTTTGTAGTGACTGAATTAAACAAGGCTACCTAATTACTGGCTGTAATAATCAATGTTTATAGTAACAACTATTTAGCAGTTAAAAAGTCTATTCAGGGGAAGAGTCTGGCACAAACTATGTATTGACTCATTTTGCATTTCAAACTGCCTTCTGCTGCAGCAAGCTGAGCATTTGGTCCAACCTTAGTCTGTACGTCATCCAGTGATTGAACGAATACAATGCACTTAATAATTGTTTCTATGCCTTGTTATCTTTCTGAATCTTGCAGAACTATGAGAATAATTATCATACTTCTTCTCTCCAGCAAAGCCAACAGAAGCCTGGGTCAGACAAAAGCCGCAGTAAGAAAGGTAAAGAGCCTAAGTCCCGAGTGAAGAAGCTGAAGTATCACCAGTACGTGCCCCCGGATCAGAAACAAGAGGCCAACGAGTCCCACATGGACTCTTCATACGCCCGACTCTTGCAACAACAACAGCTCTTCCTCCAACTGCAGATCCTCAGCCAGCAGCAGCAGCACTATAACTACCAGACCATCCTGCCTGCACCACTCAAGTATGATACAGTCCCGTTGATTTTTGGCCAAACCACACAACATTTTTGGTGGCAAAATAAAGTTGATACATTGAGTAGTTTTCTGAATAATAACACACCTCCATCAGTCAAGTCTTTAAGAATGCATTGCGGTTAGCTTATTTTACAGCCTAGGAACAGAAACTAGGCTAGGAACAAGCTAAAAGGTAAACGTGAGAGATAAATATGATGATGTAAGATGTTTTGCTAAAAAACATTTGAATATATATAAGTGCGTTCATAGTGTTTTTTGTTATTGCATGTTATCCCACTATCGTCAGTTCATAGTTTTTGTATCCCAGGTTACTAGCTATTAATCAGAATTAATCATTGTTTTGAGCTTGATTCTGGCTTTTGTCCACATCTTTTCATTTCAAAATATTCCAAAATCAAGCCAAATACAGTTTGTTTTTTCCAGCTATGTCCCAGGTTCCAATAACAAGGTGGCTTTGATGGTTGGGGCTGACAGGAAGTACTCTGAGCAGCTGTTGTTTTTTATAAACGCAGCTCTGTCTTTTGACCTTTGAACTTAACTGTGTACTGTTGTCCCAGCGACTGCACAGTTTGTTCAAATACATTTCCTGTTCCTCTACTCTTTTGTCCATATATCATCCCTAGTCCCTAATGACGATGTAGTGCAGGTCTATATAGTGAACTCAATTATTAAACGGTATGGACACGCAACAATTACTTTTCAGCTGACAGTAATTATGTGACTCTGGTGTAAATGGTTAAAAAGTAATTTAGGTATTATTCATAAATAACATATCTTATTGTCCGTATATCATCCCTGGTCCTTAATGACGATATAGTGAAGGTCTACTTTTCATTTTGGGTGCACTCATTTTTTAATTTACTAGCCATTCGGACCCCACTACAGAATAGTGTAAACACTATATTGAGCACTTTAGAATCCACTAGGTAGAGTTTAAGAACAGCCTTTGACTTCTCAGGGAATGCAGTCAGCATTTCCTCGAATCTCACGTATGCATTGTCTCCGTGTGTGTCTTCCTGTAGATCATTGGCTGACGGTCAGAACAGCACCACAAACGCCCTGCCCACCTCCATTGTGGTCTCTCTGCCCACCGTGCCCCCGCCTCCGCCTCTGCCCTCCGCCCCCACCCGAACTGTCACCACACTGACCAGTCGCAAGCCTGGAGTACTGCCCGCCAACCTGGAGGAGATGAAGGTACACTCAGCCCTTGCACATGTAACGTATATAGTGTCAGACCATCTCTGTAGCTCTTCATTCCGCTATTTTATATTTCCTTGGTTTGGTTTGTTTATTTGAGGGGAAAAAAAGAACATAAAATGTGGTTACACACAGAGTCATACAAAACCAGGCTCAAAAGGAGAAGCACTTATAAATGCTCACCCCGATCAAAAAACACTGTTACAGTATTGCTGTTACATTCTTTATTACCAATGTATGGCATTTCTGTTGCTTCCAGTTCACTTTCATTAATGTCTGTATCTAGGTAGCTGAACTAAAGCTGGAACTAAAACTACGCGGTCTCCCAGTGTCCGGCACCAAGACCGACCTCATCGAGCGGCTCAAGCCTTTCCAGGACGCTCCCAACACTTCCGCCTTCGCCCCCGTCGCTTCACCCGCCACCACTGTCCTCGCCTCTGTCCCTATGGAAGTCACCACAACTACTGCTCCGGCACCCACCATAATCCTCCACCCCCAACAGGCTCCTCCCCCCGAAAACATGAGCTCCACCCCTCCCGTCTCACCCGTTCCCGCACAACCATCCATTTTACAAGACGTGGGGATGTCGGACGAAATTCCTGCTCCTCGCAACAAGGAAGAGAAGGATCGCAGGCTGCACGAAAAAGAGCGGCAAATTGAGGAGTTGATGCGGAAGCTGGAACATGAACAGCGGATGGTGGAGACGCTCAAGATGCAGTTGGAAGTTGAGAAGAGAGGGGGCGCTATTACGGACTCAAATGTCCCGAATGCGTTAAATTCCACACTAGTCAAAAAAGAGATTAACAATATTTTCTCAAATTGTTCCACAGCCCCAAACACAATCCTAAATTCACAATTAGCCCCTTCTGGAGTTAAACAAGAATGCACTATCATATCAAACTGCCTATCCACTACCGCCACTGTCCCGAGCACAATATTAGGCTCTCAGATAGCAGCGCCGACTGTAGTCAAACTAGAAGATGTGACCGTTTCCTCCACAAAGCCTGTACAAATTCAGAACCCCACCCAGCTCGTAACCCAGATGCAGACGACCCAAAGAAGTCCCAAACTACAAACTCGGCCAGTGGCGCAACAAGCCGCCCAAGGATTGCAGCAGTTCTTCATAAGTCACACAGGGGCAATGTCTCAAGTGCTGGGGCAACCACAGACTCTCCTGACCACCACCGGACAGGGCGGGACTCAGATACTAGTGCCGCTGTCTCTACCCAACAGCGCCACCGCCATCCAGCTGCCCAGTACAACAGTCAGTCTACAGGTACAGTACGAGGCAGTCAAGTTAGCTGATGCTCATGTTCATGTGTTTAATGTTACTTTATTAAGTGAAGTTATATTCTTAACAAGGGCCTTATTTAACATATTACGAGACTTCTAGTGTTTTAGTGAATGCAATCAAATCACAGTATCAGTCAAAGGGTTCAGGTTGCAACACTGACTAGCACTACTTCTTACAATACTAGAGACTATAACAGAGTCAAATCAAATGAGCAACATTCTATGTGATAGACAAAACAGTGTCTAATGTTACATACAATACACACATGCAAAAGCTCTCAAGTCCAAACCTCGCTCTGCGTCACTTATTTGCATAAACAAATCCAAACACAGACATTCTTCGTGTTTTCTTAAAAGCACGCATTTCACAGACATGCCAAAAACATTCAAGTCGGGGTTAAAGTCAGACTGTTTCATGAAAAATACTTACAATTAGATATTTAAAAAGTTATTATGGAGAGTTATATGCGTTGTGGTCTCAATTAGATTTTTCTCTTCTATGTCTCAGCCGGTTCAGCTCCAGGCCACAGTCTCCGCCCCTGCTTCAGTCCCTCAGCTGCAGAACAACAAGATGGAGACCACACCAAACCGGCGGCTGGTCAACAACACGCCACAGCTACAGGTTAGATAAGCCTTTTGTATACTTTATAGTAGTAGCGTTAGTTAGTTCTAATCTTAAGATGTAAAATTCAAAATTCAAAATGGGTAATCTGTCAGGCCTTCCCTGGCAACATCAAATCAGAGTTATATAATAGCAAGTTTTTCAGTGGTGTGGCTACTATTGGTCAAGGATTTTTAAGTATTTTATCAATATCTTATTTTATGAAACCCCAAGACTACATTTTTATTATTGAATAGCTGATAACTCTGTATGTTTTTCAGTCAGTATTGAGTCCTTGTTGCTCATGCTAAATTCCCTTTTATATGCTCGCAGACTCTGACCATGTGCAATAATAACACGGCTGCTTTGGAGAGCCAGCCTCGACCTGACTTTAGCCCTCAGTGTTTTATAAGAAGTTCTCCAGACAACAGGGTCTCCCCACGAGCGTCTCCCAACCATCAACTGACCAACGGACCAATCAGCAAGGTAGCACACCTGCAAACATTCAGCTTCTAATCTGATCTTTCATTCAATACTCTGATTCCAATATAAATAGTCCCCTTTGCTGCTATTATTAGTCTTGTTGAAACAGCTGCTTAATGAGCTACGGTCCTAAAGTAAGAAAATGGAACCTGTTTTATGATGTCAAGGAGGTCCACTGCAACATCAAATTAGAGCTGGAATAAAACATTCATTTGCTAGGTTGATGTTTCATTTAATGCGCTGAAAATCGTTTTTGTGTGTGTCTGTACATCATGTGGAAACAGCTGCCTAATGAGTTACAATCTGAACACCTGTAAGGCTCTGACCGCTTCTATTGTTTCCTGTGTTTGTCCAGCCTTCCTCCCCGGGACAGCCCACGTTCATCCTGCAGCCCACCTCACTGCTCTCTCAGCCGGGTAAAATCAGAGAGCCGCCACGATACGAGGACGCCGTCAAACAGACACGCAACCTACGGGTGAACAACGCCTCACAGGTCAGACCTAAACTAGGGTCAAAGTTCACTACTGTCACACAAGCAGCTTCAATGCATTTATTTATTATTAGTTGCAGATTTTTTTGGTTGGAAAGTGGTTTTAAATACTGCAGCCTTGGGAGTATCATCTCACAACGCTCTAATGTGTTTTTGAGTAACCACCTACACAACTTCTAACTTGACTCTTGTGTCTTTGTAGGTTTCCACGGCAACCAGCCAGCAAATGGATGATTTGTTCGATATTCTCATCGAGAGTGGAGGTAAGGCCCCTCACAATACAATTCTTATGCTAACAGATCAAACATTGTTAGGATTGTGTAATGTTTTACATACAAAACGGCTATTCTGTTATAAGATTCATTTTCCATGTAACCCTGACAAGGCTGCATCAGAGTGGTGAGCTCTCTGCCTTTTGAGGGTTAAGTGTCCTGGTCAAATGAAGTGTACCAGAGCTTTTCTCCCAAAGCTGCTGGAAAAGATCCATCACAGACATATTATTATTATTGCTGTAATGTCATGTCAAGTCCTACCATTATCCTGATATGTTGATATATTTATTGGTGTATGGTGCTGAGGTTTGGCCAACTCTGATAATTAAATCTAAATGTTGTCCCACAGAAATCCCTCCATTTGTGCAGCAGGACTCAGTGTCAGTGAATAAGAGTCTCCCGGTCACAGCTCACATCAGTACTCTTCCTGTGAACACTGTCCTGTCCAGACCACCCCCTCAGGTGCAGGTGGCCCCTCCCTCAGCCCTGGGCCCTCTGGACGGGGGCCTGTCTCTGTCCTCTCTGTCCTCTCTGAGCTCTGACCATCAGCTGGAGGCTCTGCTGGAGGCCTCTCCTGCCTCTGACCCTCGTACTCGGGGCCTGATGGAGGAGCTTCAGGCTCAGCTCATGGAACAGCCCTACTCTCCCATGGACACATCAGACCTCTCCTTCTCCTCCTCTCCCCCCTCCTCTCTGCACATGGGACTGTCCGACCCCCCCTCTCTGCACATGGGACTGTCCGACCCCTCTCTGGACAACATGGAGTGGTTAGACCTGACCATGCCCCCTGGTCCCGGGCCGCTCACACCCCTCACTATCCCCTCAGACTTCCTGGACTCCCACGACCTGCAGCTACACTGGGACTGACTATAGCACAGAGACAGTCATTTCAAATGAGGAACAATGGCATCAGTGCCATAGCAGTAAATAGGATCAGATTACTATTCTCCAAAAGAGAGGCTGTACAGAGCACTGACTCCAACACAAGCAGCAGTTTGCACAACTTCAAGGTGGCCCTGTAAAATTGGTCACGAGAAAGGGATTTTAGAAGGTTATTATCTACATTTTGAGCATTAACTTATGAACCAGTGAAATGTGAGCTGCACAGTGGATCACTATAGATCTATCATCTAAACAAGGAAAGCATCTGGAGTCTGCCATAACAGATGAGAGTGCAGACGACTCATTTAACTAAACAATCTTCTGACTTCCACCAGATACACCACATGATGTCTCTTTTATAGAAGACTCAAAACAGACTCTTTTCACAATGTGTCCTCTAAAACACAGCTACACTGACACATACTGTACATACAGTATATTAATGACAATTGTAATGTAAATATCAGATAGTGGTGGAATCCAGGCGTTAGACAGGACCAGTCTCCTTATATCAAAGCCACGCACATGTAGTTAGTACTAGTGAGAGATTGTACATATCTGACTTATCTGATACTGTCATCAGATGTGACTGTTGTACTAACATATAGTGACCCTAGGGTCGAGCTGATGAACCAATGACTGTAAAGAACTGGACTTTATCCAGAGACCAGAGGAGGCGTGTCCTCGTGTGAGAGCTATGCACTAAACCACCTCACAATAATGAAATGTGAAGCATATTTAAGACGACTATCCAACGATGTGATCAAAATGATTGTGATCAAGATTTTGTGGCCAATCGCTCTAAGTCTATTTTGAATGTATCTTCAAACTAAATAAGACAATATTGGCAGCTTTTATGCGAGACTCGGCCAAGGAAAGGGAACAATGTGGACACGCAGACACACAAAGAGAAGTGTGAGCTGATCATTAATGTGTGTAGAGACTGTCCGTTGTCAGGTGAACACGGCCTACTGTCAAAGTGCTAGTTATGCTCTGTCTGTAGCTCAATGCTTTTTTTACCTGCCTGTACCGAAGGCTTAAAGGGACTGTGTGTCCTCTTCATTTATCCAGATTTGGGACCAGCACAAAAAAGTACAGTGGTTACATCATGTTTCCATCTGAATTATTGGGGTAATTTGTGCTAACCGATGACCTGCACCAAAAGTCTTTCATATACCCCTTAAATAACTTTTGATCACAGCATGTCCAGATGATGATAAAATGGTAGGACTAGTTGTACAAAGGCAAAATTTTTGAAGTCACAATATTAAACCAAAATGGCCGACTTCCTGTTAGCGTTAGGGCGTGAACCCTTTAGACTTTTTTGGTCAGAGAGGAGTGATAACTGCTTTTCAGTCCCAACGAGTTTACGGGCGCTAGAACAGTTATAAATCTAAATTTAGGTCAAAATAGAGGCCCCGCCCTGGTCGCGCACAATAACCTTTAAGGGAGCTTTTGATAACTTTTGATTTCTGAGATGTCCCGATGATATTCAGTAAGTTTGGAGTCTGTCTGATAAAAAATCAAGGAGGAGTTTGTTAAAATGCATAGTAAAAATGTCATTTTTTTATGCAAAATGGCCGCATTCATGTTGGCAATAGGGCATGGTCCTTTGAGACTTTTTTTGCTCAAGGCCATATCCTGGCCTTGAGCAATACCAAGTTACATGTTTTTTTTACTTCCCAGTGACAAATTTGGGGCGTGGTTATTCTAATACGGTTCAATATAGGGCATGGTCATTCTAATACGGTTCAATATAGGGCGTGGTTATTCTAATACGGTTCAATATAGGGCGTGGTTATTCTAATACGGTTCAATATAGGGCGTGGTTATTCTAATACGGTTCCATATAGGGCGTGGCCGTCTTTATATTCTTGTTCCCCATCATTGAGAGGGTGTGTGTACCAAATGACATCCCTATCATAATCCCAAAAATTGTTGTTATATAATATTTTTTTAACCTTTTAGGGGGCGCTAAAGAGCCATTTTTAATGATAGAGCCGAAACGCTCCATTGGGTCAATCCAAATCCGACACCATCTGTAAAAGTTACAGAAGTTTTGATGTTTTTCAAAATGGCCACTTTGTTTAGATCTCATCGCGACCACACCCAATGACCTACGACAAAGCTATTGATAACTTTTGACCTCAGAGATCTCCGAGATTGGTCCAGGTGAGACTGACCGAGGTTGGAGCCCGTCGGATGAAAACTCTAGGACTAGTTCGTTAAAGTACGAGGGCTACATTTTGGCTGTCAAATATTTGAACCAAAATGGCCGACTTCCTGTTGGGTTTAGGGCGGGGCTATAATGAAATTTTATGCTTGTCCCGACATGACCTATGATCCTACCGCGTTTCATTTATGTACGATCAAAAAAACCTTTGGTCGGCTCCCATAGGCGAAATGTTAATTCATTTTCCAGGGGCATTTCAAAATATTTTTTCTCGGGGACTTTAATTTCATGTTTTTCACCCACCTTGAATGTTGAGTGAAATAAAAATACGTTAACATTCACTGGGTCAAATTTGCGATTAATGATTTGCCAATAATGAATTAATAAATTGCATGTGCACTGCCATCTGGTGGTGATGAGTCTACATACAGAAAAAAACTTTTGACCACAACAGTGCTGGTAAGGAGAGTATTGAGCTACTCTTTATGGTGTGAGCAAAATGGCAGCGAGCTAGCATGATTAATGTGCGTCCTTAAATGTGTAGGTTACGTGTGCAGTTGTCTTCCCGTCATGTGCATGTCTATGTCTATTACAGTGTGCATGACTGTTCAATATTGGGCCACATCTATTTTAAACTCTTTACAGTCAACATGGCTTCTGAAGACTGTTTTATCTGTCAGTCCAAACGCACAGTTAGCAAAGAGGGCTAAGCGCTATTGTAAAACATTGCATCAAAAAGAAATGCTTATATTTTTAAGCAGTAAATCATATCACTATCTACTGTATGCAATGAAACAAAAAAGCACTTAGCTTAAAGGCTATAATAACCACTTTAGTTCTGTTATCTGCCACTGGGGATGTCTCCATAGCATTAAACCAACTAACCCATAAACCAAAAAAAAAATGTTTTCCTTGAGCTCAAGAAAATACAAAGCCCTGGGCTTGTATTAAATTGGCTACCACTTTGCAACCCATTATTTTAGCCGGTTTTGGGCTAGCAGTAGCAATAGCTACAACACAGTGGAGAGATTAGCATGAAGTTGTAATTCCATTGTATGCAAAAAAAATCCTTTGTCAAACTCTTATCACCCACTCCTAGCACGCATCCAACACCTCATACTTAACGCCCTTTCGTGGTCATAGTTTTCTAGCTGATTTGTATTCACTTCAGCAATAATGTGCTTACTCGAGCAAAAAAAACATCAAAGAAGAGCGCTGTAAGGGCGTGCACGTTCTCGATCATATCAAACATTTAAACACACTATTCCTTTGATCTTTGTGTTCTGTCACTCTTTCTGTTGTATCCTAAATGAGCTCTTTTTGATTTCTAAATTGTTGCCAAAAGCCTTGGAGCATATTGTTATGACGTTTGTTCATTTCTTTATTTTTTGTATTTATCATTGGGCCTTTTGTACAAATGCCGGTTTCATGTGTACATGTTTTGCTTGTGGTTTGAGTTGTTGTTCTCGGATATACACAAACCTCTTGGCTTCAGTAAACTACATACGGTTTACTGTCAATGACCACTCACTATTGGACGCTGTGGTTGTTGGTCAGCCAGATTGGGACAGCTAATAGCAATAACAGCTGCTCTCTTTTGATATACTGTACGTCAGACCCTGCCTTGATTTAGGTGTTTGTTCAAAGAGCCTTTAAGTGTAATGTGTAGAAAGCACTTCATATTGTTAGCTTACCACTAGCCTGTCCCCTCTAGTTACTACTATGGGTGCGAGGAAGTGGCAGCTGCTGGCTTTGACCCCATTCACCTGTGCCGTTCATGGTCGTGTCTACATTTTTAGCCGGACTTCCCAAAGGCGGGCTTCCTGTATTGTTATTGTTGGTGGGATCAGAAGCACAGCTGAGGTATCCGTAAGTTGTCTCACCGTTCATGCCATGCCTCTTGTTGTTCGTATGCCATATGTTTTGCACATTGTGTACATATTTCTATAGATGTGATGCATATTTTTATACGTGTAACATCCATGGGCTCTGTTTTGTAAATACTCTAAAGGATGTATATAATAAGTACTGTATGCCTTCATGTGACAATAAATGTTGGTGTACTGTGAGTCGACAAGAACTGTCTGTTTCCTATTTCCAGTTTCAGGCACAACCCTATTCATCCAGACTTGGGATAGCATTTAATGTCTTAAATATACTTATAGGGTTCAATTCAACAGTAGTATATAACTTAAACTTCATTAACTTTGAGTGCAGCAGTGTGCGCAGGTTTTACAGTAATGCATTTATAAAAGTACATTTCTTCAAAGAGCCCACATCACCTACATTTTAAGTAGTTTGAACTCAGAATGGAGTAAGAGCTGCACGTTTGTAATAAATGAGAACATATGAAAATATATTCAGGTCTTCAATACCTTGTATTTACATGTTTCACTGGATGTTGTACATACTACAGACAGTAATGCTGCTGGAGTAGGGCTCAGATGAAGTCATCACATTTGTATAATGTCCTCAGCAGGTGAACAGTCTTTTATGACAGTGATATGAGCCTTGATTTGCATATATTAGTGTATTTCCATTTTCTTCTGCAGAGCAATTATTCTTGAAAATTTACCTAATGTCAAGGGCAATGGCTCAGAGGTTGTCTGCACTCAGTGACTCCACAGTCCAGAACAATCCATCCAATCTATAAATGCATCCATATTGAATCTGTCACCATAGTACTGTCCACATGATAACAGGTGGTGTGTGAATGTGCTGTTGTGGTATCCAGGTCAGAAGGGGTGGAAGGTGTGGAGGACCGTTTGGCACTGAGGACACTTGTGCCGCACACTCTTAAGTTTGTCCACACAAAACGGGATAAAACAAAGTCCAAAACCCCTGGACAGAGGACAGAGAGGGACAGGGTCACCGGAATGTGGCAAAATAGAGCATTTAAACACATCCTCCTTTGTTTATATTGGTACATACCCGAACAGGGAGCACAGGCAGCATAAGAGCCACACTGAATCTCCATTGAACTCCTTGGTCTGAGTAAGCACCAGCTCCTCACAGGACGGACACTGAGTGAAGGCCCCGTCCCGCCCAAGAGTGTCCACTGTAAAAGAAGACAAACATTACAAGCTTCACATGTGTACACACTGTAAAAAAAAAAAAGCCTTTTCTTTAAAAAGCTACAAAACCAATTGCCCTAAAAATATTGCCCTTGAAAGTCAAAGTAACACCTTACAAAATGAATCTGATGAATTCAAGTGTTTAAGCATTTGGAAAAGCATCAAGATCAATAACCTGTACAATTTTCACAGTATTGTGAAAGTATATTTCTGACCTGGTTGGATTTCTTTTATATCTTGTTCTTGTTCTTGGATCTCTTGATTTTGATTTTCTTGTTCTTGATCTGGTTCATCGGGCGTCAGAGTCTCTTCTATTGGCTCAACGGGCGTCAGAGTCTCTTCTATTGGCTCATCGGGCGTCAGAGTCTCTTCTATTGGTTCATCGTCCGCTGAGTCGTGGACGGAGGGCAGTGGGACAATGTCCGGCTTGATCAGTAGAGGCGGCAACGTGTAGACACCACCCTCAGGAGTCTCCATCTTACATTGACTGATGCACACTGGACCTGTGTGAGAACAGACACAGAAGTAAATACCAACAGTCATGATAAAAGATAAAACATCATATGTGGTAGGTGTGACTGTAGAGTGAATGAATAGTACAAAAATATGTAAAGCGCTTTGGGTGTCTTGAAAAGCGCTATATAAAAACAAGACCTGCTCTGTTAGGATTTTCATTGTGAAGGTTGTTTTTCTGATGCAGCAGTTCCTCCAGCTCCCTCTCCACGAGCTCCAGCTCACTGACGTCTTCATCATCATCTTCACCCGCCGCTATAAAGTCACAAATGCATTATTTTAAAGCATTGAGTAAGTACACTGCTCTATCGCAATAAAACCAGTTGTGACATAGTTACCTGGCAGTCACAGTTCTCAACAGTCTTGGCTAATGCCTTTTGTGCAGTATGTATTTATTTATTTATTTATTTATTTATTTATTTATTTATTTATTTATTTATTTATTTATTTATTTAGGACAGTGCATATTAATCAACATATGCTCAAAAAGCACCACAGTAAATATGCCAGAATTAGCTACAGTGGCTAAATATGTGGGTCTTATTGTCACATTTAGGGAATCTGGTACTTTAAAGGCATGGGCGTTTATTTTGTTAAATATGATAAAGTCAACCACTAGTACCACAGCCCCAAAACTAAAATGGTTTCACCAAGAATAAAGTGTAATTCTAAAATTATTTCAGGCAATACTTTGGGCCAAAACTAAACTGCCAACATTAATACTTGACGCTAATTTGCAATTATAAGGCAGATTGTGTCTCATACCGTGCCATGTTTGCTAAAAGTGTTTGGGCCTGAGATAACAAGAAGCTAATCGTAAAATCTACTCCCAGGCAGCAATGTAAAAGAAACATCACAGTCTTGAAACAGATCAGCAGTGCATGAATGTTTAACCATCATGTATCTGGTAAAAGTGAATTACACATTATACCATATTCTACAGGCATTAAGTGATTTATGCTACTCATTTAACACTACTCTGGGAACATGCACTGGGAGGAGACCACAGCAGGTTCCTATGTACAGCAACTGGAATATAAATGCTTTGCGGTGAGACTGTGAGAGGTTTTGATCCTCTCTGGGTGAAATCTCCATGTCCTTCCCTTGTTATTGTGTGTTCTTACTCTGACTTCCTCACACCATCCAAAGGGAGTTGGAGAACTGCTGAATTGCCCAAACGGAAGGAATGTAAGTGAATGTTTTGTCTGTTTGTGTATGTCTCTGTGTCATTCTTGCATCAAACTGGCCATTATTTAGGGTGTACCCCGCCTATGGGCTATAGTTGCTGAGCTAGGTTCCAGCTCCAGCCACTCGCATCCCCAACAGGAAGACGTAAAAAAACATGAATGAAAAAAAAATATTTTCAGTGATGTTGCCTGAAGTCTGCTTGTTATAAGCGACTTTGGGGTTGTTGTTTTGTGAAGCCGATTGAAAAAATTGGTAGTAGTAGTAGGATTTTTGGGCTTTTCTTATTGACAGCCACGTTATGAAGCTTCTGTAGTGTGTATTATTGGTGAATTGTTGTCTTCGAGTGTTGAAGGAGGCACTAAAGGCTATACGAAAGCCTAATTGTAGAGGTTATAGTCATTATAATTGGTTTGATTGAAGGTTATTTTTGGCTTGTTTTCATTTCATTTATTTATTTGACAGGGACCATGCAAAAAAACATCAAGCTAATTCTCCACTTCTGTTCCTGGTTGGGCTTACACTAGTACATACTTACAATACTAACACTATCATAGGGGGAAACATTACCGTCTACAAATATTCATTCATTTATCAATCTTACCTATTTCATATTTACACAGAACAATTACAATGGTTAAAAGAGAGTACAGTTTTAGTCTTGAGCCATTTGAACCTGGAGAGACATGTGCTTGGAGATGAATGCTGAACGTGTATGAGAACGTCTTCCCCCAGTGCCTAGACACTGGTGGTGGATTGAGATGACCAGACGAGAGTAGAAGAAGCGGGAGCGCCCAGATGAGAGGCAGACGGGTTGATGCAGATGAGCGGTTCAGGTGGTGATGGAGTGGAGGAGGGTCACGCATAAGCAGGGAAGCCGGAGATGCGGTTGATTGGGTGGTTTAAAAACAGCCGGCTGAGTGGGGATCGCCTGAGGTAGAGGTGCGGCTGGAGGAGAGCTGATGGAGCTCCAGGTGAGAGGAGGGGTGGTTGATGCAGCAGCTGCCAATAGTCCATCCGAAACCGGGTCGCAGAGGCAGCAGTCTAAGCAGGGAACTCCGGCCTTCGACCACTGCCCGATCCACATTGCACCAGCCCTTTTTTTTAAGGGCAACTCCCGCAGGTGGTGGGTCCACGGGAGGGCCTGACAGCGTGTGCTCGTGCGGGGACTCGAACCACCGACCCTCTGGTTGAAGGGCGAGCATCTACCCACTGCACCACTGCTGCGGCTGCTGCCAGTAGTCTTCCAGTTGAATTTGTGCATAAGCTTAATTTCGTAAGCCTTAAAGTCAGGTATAGTGGTAATGTCACATGGCAGTGAGTTCCAGAGTTCATCACCTTGGTTGCATGTTTCTCTCAGTCTTAAACCTTTGTAGATCAGCCCTATTTTCTTACATTTTTGGCTAACAATTTTATACTCCATCCACCTTGGCATTCATCTCCATATTTATGTCATATAACATATTTGAAACCTTAACACTGAACAACGTCGTTTGGCACACACACTGCCATTCCTCCATTCATACGGTAATTGTTGTTAGGCTTTGTTTTCCTTCAGGATCCGTGTGCACCATATATATATGCACTGTATGCCTTGCTAAATAGAATAAACATCCATTCATTTGCATTGCTTATCGTTCAGGCTGCACCCTGTGGCCTAACCCGGGATAATAAAGCTGTTGTGAATATATTCGGAAGACGCAGCGAAATACAAGGCATGCTCTGCGGGAAGAAATAGAGAAGAGAGGGCAACAAGAGGTGCTTTTTGTTTGGTGAGAGGGGTAAGTGCATTAGCATAAATACAGCTCCTTCATGTGGAAGCGGGTCCCATTAGTGGCCACCGATGATGATTAGTTAGTGTTAATTAAGAGAGTCGCAGTGATGTAGCCATATAAATGTGAATCCTTTGTATTCTTCAATTAGATTCATTTATTCACCATAGTGGTAATTAGTATAGTCATCAAATTTCATAATACATGCCATCTCTTTCACTGAATATGAACACTAAAAAATCTCTCATTGTCTTGGTTGGTTTACTCAGTCCAACTAGAAATATGTAAATTCAACTCCCATGGACTACAGTTTAGGAAATCTCAAATACAATCTAGAATGTGTGGATTAAAGCTGATAGATGTAGTGTTTGGCAATAAGCTAATGGAAAAATATACAGCATCTGGAAATGTGAAATAGTCTATGTGAGTTGAATCATTATATTGGACTGATCGACTTGGGTAAACTGAGATAATGAATGATTATTTGTCTGGATGATTACTGCACAATTTGTAAGTAGAGCACTGTTTGATTTTTTCAGTGTCGGATGGTGGGAGAAAGCCAAAGTACCCGGAGAGAACCCATGACAACACAGAAAAGATATGCTCGTGTTTGTTGGCCCTTGGATCGAACCTACAACATTCATTTTCATGTTTTGCCTTAACTTTGATGCTTCTATCACATTACAAAGACTACAAATAAAAAAAGACGTCAATTTTTTGATAGTTTGAAAAGAGGCCAATTGCATACAGTATATATGTATACAGCTTATCCAAATGGAAGAAGGTCCCATTAGATCTGATTGTGCTCATTAAGAGGATGATCCCATATCTGCTAAACAGGTGTAATAGCATGAAAATGGGGCTGACAAAATGGACTCTGTGGAATCAGTGGTGCCATGTGATTCAAATAGAGATTGTGTTCACATGAAGAGTGTATTAAACATTCATCTTGAGTTTCAGAACGAGAATATGGCTTTTAGAAGTTTGCCCTGTGCCTTGCTTGCAGTTTCAGCTGTATATGCAAGCTATTTACAAAAGCATTGCACTTACAAAGAGAGGTACATCTTCCCATCTGTTTCAATCTTGCCCCGAAGCAAAGCAAAGTGCCAAAATCCTGAATTATACCTTTTCACTTTTGAGGGAAGCACTTTTTGTTTGTTGGCTCATCTCTGAATGTACAACTTGCTGACTTCTTCTCCTTCTGCCAGCCGCCTCGTGCTGACCGAAACGCTTTCAGGCAATTTTGGAAAATGTCAACAACACTTGCTGCTTGTGCTGTTTCTCCACCACACTCAAAACTGTAAGACTCCAGGGGTGCAGCGAATTGAGGGGGTGGTCTTGAGCGAGTACAGAACCAGTTATAATGGACAAGCTCTTGGCATTTTTTTCTCCCCAGAGAGGCTACCATGGCTGTGTCCCAATCAGTATCTGGCCCACTGGCTTCTACCACCAATTTCTTGCAGTTTGAAATCTCCCCCTCGTCAAAGTGACAGACTCTTCTCTGCACGAGAAAGGGTGCAGCCAATTCAAACAGCCGCTGATGAAAAACAAATAAAACCATGTCAGCCTTGCTATACGAATAACCCTTAGAATGTGTGATATGTGAACCTCCCCAGACCTGCCTTCCAGCTGGAGCAGGGTTAAGTACATCTAAAGCACAGAGGTAAACCATGAAGTGAAGGGTCTTTTCTGGTTAGCTTAAAAACAGCCTTACTGTGCCTCTCTTCCGAGGAGCTCAGTATGAACATTAATAACAATAATTGATTTAGTGTTCTTCCTTTGGTTCTCAGTTTTGTAGATATTATAGGCATGACATTTTTACTAGAAAATAACTAAGCTTTTAATACACCATCATACTCAGTATGTCATAATACACATGGCTGCACATAAGGCATATGCCAAATGTTGCAACAAAAACAACACATATGGAAGTTCAAAACAGTTCAAGTGTGCAGAATACAACCCGTGCATAGTGTTCATGTGTGATTCATGTTTATAGCGGTGGTCAGTTTGCCCCATGGTAGCTGATCATCACCTCTGTGTGATGGTATAGTGAATCAATAGTAGACTGTATATTGTCTTTTGAACTAGAACACTAGTTGAGTGAATGTAATTTTACTTTTAAACCAGTATAATAAAAGTATGTGTGTTTTGTGTAAGTCAGTAACCATAGACACCATCAATAAAAGCCCCAGACACTATAAAGTATTGTATTCATATTTAAACACAGCACTTTTTGAACTACATGCACATTATGTAAAATGCTTTGTGGTCTGGATGAAAGACAACTCCCCCCTGCTAGAGGAACCCTGTTAGAGACCTCTGGCCCCCCGTGAGCTTGCTCCCATTTACCTGCACTACAAACGTCAACGATGTTTTGGTTGCAATTACATTAGCATGCCAAGCTTACCAACCTCAGGTGTTTGAAAGACCTTGGAGTTTCTGTGGTACAATAAAACGAGTGGTTTCTTTTAGAGTTTGCCTTCCACTTGTTCTTGCGTTGTCTTTTATGATGGCCCATGCTGAGCCTGTGCGCAGCTTTCTCAGCGGCTTCACAGAAAAACATCAATATAAGAGCAACTGGAGGGTGCATTAAGGGATCCACACCAACTGGGTCCCATTCTCTGTTCATACTGTATCAAAGGCATCTAATTAGGCGTATGGGCCAGGAGAGAACAATGGAGCTGAGGGTGAGGGAGTCACTTCTGGTTGAGAGTCAAATAGAAATATAAAAAATAATCCCTTGCTTCATCGCAGTAGGCCGGAGGAGAGTTTTAAAATTCAATCAGCTAGATAATTTTATCTGAGCTTCAAGAATACTGAATGAAAACCTGGCTGATCATTGAAAATACGTTCTCTCCAAAATAAATAACGCATTTGGAAAATTTTGGTTATGATCTTTATTTTTCCCAGCAGGTTGCACAAGCAGGGGGTCGGCTTTATAGGGAAAAGTGAGGGGAAAGACGTTCACGTGATAGAGGTGTTATGAAGAAATCACATCGGGAGGAGCCAGCTGAGGTGGCTCAGGCATCTTTTTTGGGTGCCCCCTGGACGCCTCCCTTGGGGAAGACCTAGCATACACTGGAGGGATTATATCTCTCAGCTGGCCTGGGAACGTCTTGGAGTCCCCCCGGGAGAGCTGGAGGAAGTGTCTGGGGAGGGGAAAGTCTGGGCATCTCTGCTTAGACTGCTGCCTCCCCGACCCGGCCCCAGATAAGCGGAAGAAGATGGATGGATGATGGTATCAATATGCCTAATATTAATTCAAAATTAAGCGAACATATAGCACCTTTGGGGAAATACATTCTATACCTATTATATATCAAATACAATTTCTATAAATTAGTTTAAGCCAAATCCCTCATCTGAATTGACCTTATTCTTCTTCTGTGACGTTATTAGCAGCAGCGTACAATGCACATTCTTTAGCTGTCTCTATTTTGAAAGAACAGAATGGCTGAGTCACACTGAAGTGTACCTCCATGATCCCATCATAAAGGACTGAATGGATGCAGTGTATTAGCATATAGTCTCCGAATAGAAGCATGATTAATAAGTATATATGAAATATTACAGAAAATAATGTCCTTATATTCTTTATTGAAGGATGGACTTAAGAGATTTGGGGGTGACTAACAAAAAAAATGCTGTACATTGATTTATGGTTTCTAGAAGTCACATAAAACCAATGTTAAATGTTGGTTTTCATAAAAGATCCCTAAAGCAATAGAAGTGTTAAATGCTAACTTCATCATACCACTCGTAGAACGCTAACATTTGCACACAAGCTAATATTAGCTAAAACAAATGTGTGGCTGTAATTGAAAATGTCAGTGAATGAAAAATGAGGGGAGGTAAAAAAAAAACGGGAATAATTGATCCAGTGGGAAAAATGAATAAATTCGATTTAATAGTGGTCTGGTCAGTAGCACGGCACTGGCATTTTGAGCAAGACCACAAACCACAAAAGCTCATGATGGTGGTTAAGGAGGGAGGGTCAGAGGGCCATTGAAGGTAGCATCACTGGGGAGTACCTGAATTAAGATAAATTGAAGCCCGTCTAATTCTTCAATAGGGAAAAACTTCTGAAAACAACTGCGTGCTAAAAGACATCACAGATTCTGGCATTTTTATTTTACCACCCACGCTAACTTCCATCCACTTTATTCCCCAGCTCTGACACGGACATGAAAACTCTTGTTGGGGCTTCTTTGATCTACACCCCAGTGCAAGATACACATTCCCAATGAACCGAAGCGACTAACAGATTAATGTGCAAAAGCAAACAGGGGTCCCCCATCTGGCGAGCGAGCATTGTTTAGTCTCTATCCCAGCTTTTTTTTCTGAACGGCGGCCATCTTGACAAGAGAAAATCGATGATTCAAAGTGAGCCGGTTGCACCAATTCCTGCCGTGATAGCTCAGCCGGTGTTTGACTAAGGAGGCCAATGTCAGAGCGAAACCCCCAAAGCAACAGTTAAGTTAAATAACCCCTGTCAGGTCTATGTAAGGGGATTTATACCACTGCCATTGTTGTAGTTTCAATAGTCCCGGGAAAGTACCCTTGGGATTGGGGCAGTTTGGAGGGCCATGCTGAGAGTGAACAAACCCAGTGGAGCAGGCCTGTCAGTATAGTGTTTGAAAAGAGCTTGGACTGGAACTCCTGTCCCCCTAAAGCAAATGTTTTAATCTAAAAGAAAACATCAGTTGAGGGATGTACGAGCTTCACTATAGATTTCTTATAGGCTTAATTACTCAGCCCATTTCAGACTACTATCGAAATGTAGCAGTGTGGTTGTGTCAGCATGATTTCGCAGTGGCACAGTGGGTCGGCAGTTTGAGTCCCGGTACTGCCGTTATGTCCCTGAGCAAGACACTTAACCCACATTGCCTATGAATAAATGTGGTTGTGTGATTGGTGTTTTGGTAGTGGTCAGAAAAGCCCTGGGCGCAAACTGGCCGCCACGCCTCTGTCAGTGTGCCCCAGAGCAGCTGTGGCTATATAAGTAGCTTACCACCACCGAGTGTGACTGAGGAGTGAATGAATAATGGACTCAAAATGTAAGCGCTTTGAGAAAGCCTTGGGCGTTGTAAAACACAATATAAATCCAATCCATTACTATTATTATGATGGAACCTTTTGTATTTTAAGAATTTTTGGCATTTTTTATTTATTCGTGGCTTGAAATATTTTTGCTAAGTTTATGTTTATGATGTGAAAAAATAGGACTGTTGAGATTTTGAATGAAGCCGTATGCTGAAGGTGCACAATCCCCCATCCTGTTATCGTGGGTTCTCTCACTTACAACAGTTCAAGTCTGGTTCATTTGAGCTGGAGTGAAAGCAGTACAGCAAATTCTGGTGCGAACTAGCATACTGTGAGGTAGACTTCCAAAGGGACTTCAATGTGGTTTCAGTCTGGTCGAGCTCTTTTGTGGGTTAAATAGGATCCTATAGCAAGGTGTGTCAAAGAAGGACAGACTATGAAGCTTCGGTCCTTACACAAACACTAGCAGGAGAAAGGTAATGTGTTTTCAATATAATCCATAGCCCACATTCTGCATTGTACATTTATTTCATGGCAGCATTCTTCTTTGACTTCTATTTTAACTACAATTAGCAAATTAAAAGTGATAGAGTCATAGAGTAAACACCAATTACCAAATGGCCTGTTTTAGGTCATGTGGAAAATGTATGCATTTGAATAAACAACGAACAAGAATTTTCACACACTTGAAAGTCGGTGCAGAACATACATGTCAAATGATACACCATGTTCACTGCAAAGATACATGCTAATTGGCCATGTGCTGTATGTTCCAGTGTTTTAGCAACCTTTGCAATTTGATCAAATTTTGTTGTGTGGCTTCTGCTTCATACATGTAGAAGTGAAGTCTTGATATGTCTGTAATTTGCCAGTCAGACCTGCTCATATTGTGTTTTCTTGTGTGTTAATAGGACATGCAAATAATGATATAGACCCTTTAATATGTTTGTCATATGGAATGTTGAAAGTTTCGGAATGAAGGTGACTGAAGCAAAAAATAAATAAATTGTGATCATCAACATTTCTGTGAGGAGTTGTCCTAAAATATATATATATTTTGCCACCAGCCAAAATGCTAACTCTTACTCTTATTAAATAAATATACAATGTGAAGTACATTCATTTATGTTTTATGTTATGTAGAGAGTGGATGTCATTTGTCAAAACCATCAAAATTTGCAATATTTTGTGACTAATTCTAATTTCTCCATTGAAAATGTATTCTGGTCTTGTCTCCAGTCCGGAATTTAGAACTTTCTGTTTACAAACTTTGAAAGGGTCTAAACCACTCTGCTACATGTAGGTGATGTCAGAGCCTGGTTAGGAAACATTAGTGAATGTACCTCACTTTGTATATTGTTTATTTAATGTACACATTAGTAACAGAAATGTTGATGATCACAATAGTGTTTTCATTGTATGTTCAGAATGATTCTATCCCTCACCACAAATCCTACATTTTTGTAAAGATAACTCACTTTTGCTCCAGTTGCCTCCATTCCGGAATTTTGAACATTCCATATGACAAACATTATAAAGGCTTTATTGATGGGACACCATTATGACATTAAAATGGGCTCAATCCAATGTACATATTTCTGTCATTACTAGAAACCCTCGTAGAAATGTGATGTTGATATTGAGGACAATGTAGAGTTGTGTATTGTTATTGTTATGTGTCAAAGCTCCATAGGAGACATAGCCAGGCGTGAAATTGTGTTAACCATACTGTGATGGCTGCCCCACACAAAAGTGAAGTTCCCCAGACCATTTCTAATAAGTTAATTTAAACATTTTTAACACAAACTGCACAATACACAATACATCTAGTTTCACACATACTCT
>JAVQKC010160041.1:0-14709 GCA_036025475.1 Philypnodon macrostomus
GAGACAGGTGAGACAGGTGAGAGGCAGGTGAGAGACAGGGGAGACAGGTGAGAGACAGTTGAGAGACAGGTGAGAGACAGGTGAGAGACAGGTGAGTGACAGATGAGTGACAGATGACAGACAGGTGAGACAGGTGAGACAGGTGAGAGACAGGTGAGAGGCAGGTGAGAGGCAGGTGAGACAGGTGAGAGGCAGGTGAGAGGCAGGTGAGACAGGTGAGAGGCAGGCAGGTGAGACAGGATTCACCTCGTCTTAGAGGCAGCAGTTTGTTTTCTAAGATGTCTTTGGCGTCAGTGCCTTCGTCCATCAGGTCCAGTTTCGTGATGACTCCGATAGTCCTCAGCCCTGAACACCACAGAGGACCAGAACATCACCAACACATTCTGATCTATCCCGGTCAATGCAGAAAGAGGAATATTTGGATTAGATCTGGTCTCACCCTGTGGATCGACCTCTTTGGCGATCTTCAGGGCGTCAGAGTTGGCGAGGTCTGAGTTGGCGGGCGACACGGCGAGGAGCAGACAGTTGTCCTTCGTCACAAACTGAAAAAGCATGTCCCGAATCTGCTGCTCGATGTCCGCAGGCTGGTCGCCCACCGGGACTTTGGTCATCCCCGGGAGGTCCACAAGGGTCAGGTTCAGCACTACGGACAGAGACAGGGTAGACCAGGACTAAACCAGGACTGAACCAGGTCTAAACCAGGACTAAACCAGGTCTGAACCAGGTCTGAACCAGGTCTAAACCAGGACTAAACCAGGACTGAACCAGGTCTAAACCAGGACTAAACCAGGTCTGAACCAGGTCTAAACCAGGTCTAAACCAGGACTAAACTAGGTCTAAACCAGGTCTGAACCAGGACTAAACCAGGTCTAAACCAGGTCTAAACCAGGTCTAAACCAGGTCTAAACCAGGACTAAACCAGGTCTAAACCAGGTCTAAACCTGGTCTAAACCTGGTCTAAACCAGGTCTAAACTAGGTCAAATTCAGGACTAAAATAGGTCTAAACCAAGACTAAAATAGCTCTAAATCAGGACTAAACTAGGTCTAAACCAGGTCTAAAATAGGTCTAAACCAGGTCTAAAATAGGTCTAAACCAGGTCTAAATCAGGACTAAACTGTGCCAAAGTCAAGAATGAACTGCTTCTAAGCAGTGGTTCTGACATCACATTTTAGTCTCCTACAGAACAAAACTAAAACAAGAACAATGTAATGAACCTAAAGCTTGTGTACCAGTAGTTGGACCCCTACCACTATTTGAGAACCACTGGTCTGGTAATGGAATGAGATATAATGATAGAAGACAGTGGTTGGTTAGTGGCTGATGTGGAGAGGTGAGTGTATGAGTATTAGGTACTGAAGATGAAGATGATGATAACAAATAATAGCTGTGATGAAGGATGCATTAGTAAAGATCATATTATCTGATATGTAAATATGAGGGAGAGCTCAGGGCGGCTGTATGTGATGGTAATGATAACGAAGCTAGAATGATGCACAAATTATGTATGTATATTTCTACGTGTAGGCCCAGGCAATATACCATTTACATTCTTTCTTGTATGCTATCAGTTTGCATATGCTTTGATACATGTTAAGGTGACACTTTATTGTTCTCTGCATTTGACCCATCCCTCAATGCTACTGGGGCATCCTGTCAGGAGCAGTGGGCAGCCGCCGTGAAGCACCCGGGGACCCATCTCCAGATCTTCAGCTAGGATCTTGGTCAGGATGGACCTATCTGGAGGATTAACCTAATGTGCTTGTTTTGGGTTGACGGGGGAAACCGGAGAACACGGAGGATACCCACCCAGACACGGGGAGAAACTCCACACAGATTAGGGATGATTATAATTTGTTTCCATTTGAGAATATCATTTTGACTACTCTATTTTACATTCTTTTGAACTGAACGTTGGTAATTCCGTTCCTGCCATTTTGAGATAAAACAGTCATAGTATAAAAGATGGTTAATATGAACGTGTGTGTGTTTGTTTCAGGAAATGACGCCGCACAGCCAGCCATCTGTCGGCAGATTAATCCTGACTGTGCTTAGAGATATTACCGGCTGGCTTATCACCGTGGCAACAAGCCTTCAATCCCAGTCCAGCGCGAAAATCATGTGACATGTGAGGAGGAGGAGGGTGAGGAAGGTGGGTGAGGGTGGGACCTTTACACACACTATACAGCACAGGGTCCATTAAGTATTTGGTTTTACATGTAATTCAATTAATTTCCTGGAAGCAGTGCTAGAAATAGATTTAATTATTTCATCAAAGGCCTTTTGTTCCATTAGTGAAGAATATATAGATCTATGATCACAGCACAATGCCTGGTAAGAGAAGGTAACAATCTGTACATTCATAAAGACACATTGTAGACTGCCTCTTGTTTCATCAATGCACTGCAACAATGAATATCTGTTAAAATGGCTTGAATTGAGAATACTATCATCTTGATTTGAGTTGTTTACTCTTCAAAGTGACACACAATGTTCCTCTAAAGCATCAGAAGCTTTAGAGGAACCAGAAAAAGAACTTAGAATCTAAGAATTTCTGCAATTGACCATTAATCAAGGGCTAATAGGCAAATGCATCTAAATTAAGATTAATATTCTGAATTTAATTCTAACTAATCTATATTCCTTTTTTGCAGTGTGTTTCTAAAGGTGTATTTGAGTCTAAAGGATTTAGAGTCAGTGATTGAGTCCAGATATCAGCACGCCTTCTCACTGGTGCTTATATGTGCAGATAGGTCCTTATGTGACAGCTAATAGGACCTCGGCACATGGCAACAGTGGAGGTAAAGAGGCTCGGCCAAAGCCCCCTTTGGTTGGTTCTACTGATAATGTGTCCTCGGGCAAGACACTTCACCCACCTTGGCTATGAATACATTTGTTGGCAACATGTCTGTTAGTCAGGTCCAGGGCAGCTGTGGCTATAGTGGTAAATAACAGCCAAATAAGTGCTGAGAATAGTACATAAATCTGATGCATTATCATCTACAGTCATGGTAAAAGATTAAGTCAATTTGAGCTTGTAACATTCAAGGTTTTATTCAGTCTTTACATACAGTACACCAGTCTGAAATATACAGAGACCTTGAAAGAAGGTCCATAGATACACCATATCAAAGTCTGCAGTCTGAAGCGGCAGGTTCACAGATGTCACACTGTGTGCTGTTTAAGCTAAACTCACGTTACCAGGTTTGAATAAATTTGGTTTTCTATTTCTGATCCCTGTTAAAACATTAATCACAATTATATATGGCCAAATATTGGCTATTCCTCACATTGCTCCCCTCTCCCCAGAACCATCAGTGTTCAGGATTCAGCCCAATCTCAGTGCTTTGGTCTGGTCTAAAGACACTTAGTAAAGGGCCAACTATTATCTGTGTTTGTCTTGAGCTTATGGCAGTATAGGGCAGTAGAAAAAACATTCATTCACGGATCCTCTTTCACTTCTGGTTGAGCTTGCAGGTAATGGCTGTCTATCCAGCACATTTTGGTTAAAACTGCCCTTGGACGAACCTGATGCTTTACATAATTAGATAATCAAAAATGAGATGTTTGATATAATACCAGATTCATTTGAGGTTTAGTGGCTGTCCCTAAGCACTGACATGGCTGTTTCTCTGCTGCAGGGGAGAAGGGAGCATACAAATATATTTAGGTTTATAGAAGAAGATTCAACATGAACACTTGGGAAAGGGGTCATTTTAATAGAATTAACATTTTGTTGTTTGATTGTATGAGTTTTTTGTATTTAATTAAAAAAATACCCAATTAAGTCAGTGGTCATGACGACCACAATAATGTTTCAAGTTATATAGTTTTTAATTTATGGCTTTTGTAATTAAGAAGCCCTTGGATGAGCTGTGGCGATACCAACAGCTTGACGCAGGGCTCATGAATGGTCACTATTCTATTCTAATGGCCTGTTGGCAGTAGCACAGATAGCTCAGTGATATAATGCTCTGATGCAGTGGTTCTCAAACTGCTGACACTAGAAATATTGCATTTATTGGGTTAAAATTACACTAAGCTAGGACTAACCCAAGACTAAACCAAGAGGTGGGTCTAATGCAATAATAATAATAATGCATTATTGGGAATAAACTAAGCCTATAATGTCAGCAAGGACTAAGGTCTAAACTTTGCCAGAAAACCAGGATCGAATTGTGCCAAATTTAGACCTTTTATTAGAATAGACTAAACCAGGACTAAACCTAATATAAACAGGGTCACACCTAGAACTCAACCAGGTTCAATAGACCAGGAGTAAACCAGTTATATGCCTAAACTAAACAACGATCACTATCAAAAGCCTAAAAATATGACCATTGTTACCTGTGCCACAGTTTGAGAACCACTTCTCTATACAGTGTATGTATTCCTGAGGAGTCGAATCATCTGCTACTTATGGAGTTTCAATAATGTAATGTGTATATAATGTGCTACAGCTTTTTAGCGGATGCCCATTGGATAGTAACAGTCAGACAGTTTGCTACATAGTAAAATTACCATTGTGTACGGGGCAGTCTTGAGCTGGACGAGGGAATGTACATATATATTTTTGTATTGGTCAACCTGAATAGCACCAACAGGAGTGTGGTCTGTATAGGTGGGTATATTGGGTGGGTGTTTGATGGTAAATGGGAAAAATGCTGACATCCGTTCTTATAAAAGGGTATACAGAAAAACAGGAGTGTATAGAATCATCATTGTATTCTTTCCTGAGTCTGTTGTTACTATTGGCTACACTACCACCCCCAAAAAACCTGCCAATGTCCAAAAAGGGTTTTTTTTGTATTCTTCATTGTATTGTTGAAATACACATTGGTTATTGTGCTGGGACAAACCCTGGAATGTACTGAACGTTTATGGTGCCATCCTTTTATCTGGCTATCAAACACGCTGGCCACTTTATTAGGTAGACCATGTGCCCAATAACAGCTGCTATAGCCCATAAGATTCAAGGTTTGGGCATTGAGACCTCCCTTTAGAATTACATGGTTCTATCTGACACAAGTGGATTTGCTCAAAAGTCAGAACGCAGAGAGAACCTCATCATTCTAATGGGGACGAAATAGTTATCTGAGCAAATTTTCTCAAACCATTCTCTGGAATCAACATTTTGCTCAAAGAACGGACGCTCACTGTATATTTATACCTTATATCGTTATACCCTTGTGCGCTACCAGCAACAACCAAGCCACAATTTTTAATCACGTATGTGAATTATTCAATCATTGGCTTGATTCAATGTAATAAACAGGTCTACCTAATAAAGTGGCCAGTAAGTATATTTTCCTATGTACCCTGTGTTTTTATTATTTATTAATTTTTACATTAGACGATTTGACGTTTTGGCTTCATAGACTATTAAGCATCTTTTACAAGACATGATAAAGATATCTTACATGTATGTGCATATATCTGGATTTGGACAGAGTGTGACTTGAGTAGGTAGTTTAGATACAGTAATGTCTGCCTGGCTCTTAGTAAGTTGTTATACACACTTGGCATCAAGACACATTAGCTTCACTCCAACGTTTTGGAGTTTTTTTGAATCAAAAACATAGAAACATGCTTAAGTCTATAGCCATTACACATGCAATCTTAAAAACGCTCGTAAATGAAGAAAAATTTGCATATCACTTTGGCAAGGGAAGAAATATAACACTTTCTGTTAAAAGAGATTTCTGATTCTACTGTTTTGTTCTTTGTATGTAGAGAAAACATCTTTCATTTTTTTTCTTTGATATGTCACTGCACAGACAACAAAATGAACCCACAAATAGTAAACAAATGAGAAAAAGCAAGATGCATAAATTTACATTGACTAATAGAAATGTTTTACAGTGGGGAGTAGTGGACTGTTGGAAGACATGTGGCCTGGTTTTGTGGCAGTTGTCCTGAAAGCTTTGTGAGTTTTGTTATGTACATTTTGTATCCATAAAAACATATCTGTGACCTGTAAAGTTTTGTAAGTGTTCACCGGAATGTAATCAGACATAGAGAAAGAATATGATATTTAACCTGTGCAAATGTTTTAGGCAGGTCTGATGACATGCGGTTCAGTAAAAAACCTTTTACATGTATGTTTACAAAATGCAAAGTGAGCGTTCAGAGGACCCAAGAGACCACACGTCTTCTTCCTACCATTTCAGCGGTGGTTTTAGGCTGCTCACATCTTTCTGTCCCCTACAGACTGATGTTGAGATCAGGTTTGTATTGCTAAACCAGGTAACGTCTGTGATTGAGTAGAAGCCAAGACAATGGGGCTCATGTCACAATTGTATTTCTTTCT
Organism: Philypnodon macrostomus; assembly: GCA_036025475.1. Classification (NCBI taxonomy): domain Eukaryota; kingdom Metazoa; phylum Chordata; class Actinopteri; order Gobiiformes; family Eleotridae; genus Philypnodon; species Philypnodon macrostomus. The sequence continues at coordinate 6,310 of JAVQKC010160041.1, forward strand.
TCCTTTGCATTTTTGAGACACAACGCAGATAATCCTTTTGAAGGCATTGTCTCTTGCTTAAAACATTCGCACAGTACTGTATATATACGACAGACCAAAAATAGACCACTCCACGCACCCCCTTGGTCAAGCCGTGTCTTGCCCTGTGCAGATTACATCAGCTCGGACTGCGCGGTGGCGTATGGTACAGGACATTGGCTTGGCCTTAAGTCTCAAGGTCAGTCTTGTAAGCCTTCGGTCCAGGCACCAGCTCATTGTAAATAAAGGGACTAGCTTTTATAATTAGGCTCTGTGTGCGTTGCTTGCCGGCGTTACGTCCTTCTGTCCTTGTGGTTTTAAAGGTGCAACATGTATCCTATTGTACTGTTGATGTTGACCAAATACACCAATTAGAAAGACCCCTTGACCACACGGGCCAACCCTCACCCCCCCCCCCACCAAGTGCTCTATTTGTTTGTATATTTGCTTTTGATAGATACTGACCACTACAGACCGGGAATACCTCACAAGAGCTACAGTTTTGGAAATGACCCAGTTGTCTAGTCATCACAATGTGGGCAGTTGTCACTATTGGTATGCCTGATTGGTGTATAAGACAATGTTCAGATATTGTCTCCCTTATTATCGTCCCATATATAGGCTTTGTTTAACAGTATATGCATTTCTATTCACCCCATATTCCTCCAGTCTGCCACTCTCCCACCTGTCTTTAGTAATCAAGGTGCAACACTTATTCTATATTTCTTTCCATATTTCAGCTGTCTTTACAATACTTTCTTTTCTTGTACAAGGCATGCATGTTGAAATCCAGTCCAGGAATACAAAAAAATTCAGCGAAATGAAACCATTGTGATTCAAAAGACTGTCCTCAGAGCATTACAGTCCACCGTGTACACAACTTGATCATCCAGCCAAACATATCTTCAAGTAAACATGCTTCAAAATGGCTCATAGGCCTCAAAAGCTAGGGTTGTGCATCAGTTGATAAGTCTTCATTCTGTCTGTTGCACAGCCCCAGAATCATATAAAACAATCTTTCCATTTGCACTTTTTTTAAATTTCTGTGAAAAAAAAATGTTTTTAATAATTATCATATTTAACAAAAACTTAAAAAAGAGAGACATTTTATACATTTGTAAAACAGCAACATGATTTAATACAATTATTTCCCCAGTGCGCCCCAGTGATAAATAAATCTGATATAATCTAATGGATAAATAAATAATCATGATATATCTTTTTTTTTAAAACTATAATTAAATCTCAAGGATGGCACCATTGTTTTTTCAAAAAGAAAACTTATCTTTATATAAAATTTGAATAGATGTAATAAAGTGATTCCCTCTATAATACTGACTTTCTCTATCTTTCAAGAGGGCCATATTATGCTAGCTAGACAATTTAATATATTATAAAATGTTTGAGAATCATAGTGTATTTGGGGCGATGTTGCTTTTTCTCTGTTGAAAAGCTCAGATCAGGTGCATGTCCCCTTAAGGCCCTCTTCTCCCCCCCGCTGACGGTGTCCACGTCACTATCAGCCATACGTGTAGAAAGGTGAAACCAAGTGTTTTCAGCTTCTGAGAAGGCCGGTGCCTCAGCATACAGGATTACTTTTATGAAACAAAATACAACCCTGGGCATGTTTTTGTCTTGAAACATGGTAGAAAACTAGCATAATAGGGCCCCTTTCATACATTTTCTCAACACATTTTCATAGTGCTGGAAGTTTGGCTTGTGCTTTGAAGAGCTTGATGTTTACCAAGTCCATATTGTTCATTCGTTCCTCTCCCCGTGGTTTAGATCTGCTAGCAGGGTGGTTATCTTCTACATAGTGTACATAGCTGCCAACCCGTGCTCAGGACAGAAAGCAAGGCGTGAGACATCGAAGTGTTTACGGTATCTTCTCACTTTGCTTGTGTTAACGTCATCATTTGCCAAAAGACCGCACCATAAACATTAGCATTACTGTTCCCTTGGTTTTGGCTTGTCATAATGTTCCAACAGGAGGCAAAGTTGACACTGTTCAGATGTCTTTTTTGTTTTTTTTGGTTGTTGAGAAAGAGGAAGCGAATGCCAAACAATCCTCCTTGCACTGTTGAAGCCTGCCCCCCTAAAACTGCTACTCTGTACCTCTGGGATGCATCAAGCCGCACCTGTCAATGTCTCACAAAAGAAACACTAAACAGGGGTGAGTTGTTCTTGTGACGCCTTTAAGCTTCTTTCCTCGAGAGATTTGAATCCACTGAAGCAAATATGGGGCAAATTTTTTGTACTAAAAGTTAAAAAGTAGAAAATGGCAGTTGTATCTATGGTTGTTTAGTTCCTGAATTCAATCGAGTGCTCTTCATAGTCCTCCCTACATGATCTCGAGCCACTTAGTTGAAGGTTGTTTTTTTTTTCATTTCGTCAACACCAAAAGGTCTCCCTGATTGCGACCCCGTTAAAGGTAACATAATAAAAATGACTGATGATCTACGTCAAACAAAACTTGGTCAAACGTAAGCTGATTCGCTGGACTGTGTGCGCCCCAGGTTGGGCGGTTGCGAGAGGTGTGCCATATCTTTCTTTCTGATCTCACAGATGGACTTCCTTCTGGCTTGAACGCCCCGGATTGCGGCCTTTATTTTCCGCCAGCCTAAATGATTCAGCTCGGCCAGGTTGAGGACCACGCATATCCCGCTCACGGCAAACATGAACACCAGGAATACCGTCTTTTCCGTGGGTCTGGACACGTAACACTCCACTTCTTTTAGGCAAGGGTAGCGGTCGCATTCGAAAATCCCAGGCACGCTGAAGCCATAGAGAAAATACTGCCCCGCCAAGAAGCCGATCTCAAGTGCGTTTCTGAACACCACTTGGATGATATAAAATCGAGAAATCCCTTCTTGACGCCTAACCTTGGAACTTTTTCCATGGGTGAGGCCTCTTGGTGCGTTGGGGATTTCTTTGACTTCCAAGCAATCCGGCTCCTCCTTTCCGGTTCCGGTGTCGCCTCCGTGCTGAACTAAAATCCCATTTATGTTCCGGAGCTTTCTAGCCCCATCTCGTCCGTAGTCTCTGTCCATAAGGGGGTAAAGGAAAGAGTATCGGCGATCTCTTTGCTTGGCCGATTGGTGAACCGAGTAAGTGATGAAGCAGAGGCTAGGCGTACACACCAGGATGATTTGGAAGACCCAGTAGCGGATGTGGGAGATGGGGAAGGCCTTGTCATAACAGGCCTGGTTGCAGCCGGGCTGGAGGGTGTTGCAGATGAACATGGTCTGCTCGTCCTCATAGACAGTCTCGCCAACGATGGCCACGATCAGGATACGGAAGATCACCACCACCGTCAGCAGGATCCTGGAAGAAACAAGAGAAGATAAAAATAAGAGTTAATTCAGATAAATGGCTTTACAAAGAGAAGCCCTGAGATGACCTGAGGTATACAGGGGGTATACAACAGGACAAAATATAATAGACTTTACTGTAAACAGATTTTACTCAAATTCGATGAAGGCCATTACACACCATATTGCAAAGTCTCGGAGGAAGGAGAAAAGACAATTGGGTTAATTCAGACCCATGACTGTATAAGGAGAACTGCAATACTGATAATAAGTATACAATAATCAAGGTTTTTAACTCAAACTATGTGCATATAAAAAGCTAAATTCATACACTATACACTGTTAGAAACATCTGGCAGCACCCCATGAAGAAGTCTATCCCCAGACTATATAGACCCTACAGGCTTTTACTCAACCTACGCATTTAACTAAGGCACTTAACAAAACACATGCAATCCTTGAGAGTGAGAAAAGAAAAATATAATTTGAAGCCTGACAATAGAACTGCTATTCTGTAAAGAAACATGGCATGGATAGTCAGGAAATGCAGTAAACACATACACATACATGTCTTTCAGATTATTACCCGTTGTCCAGAGATACTTAAATGTTAAAAGCACCTTTCATTCCGCACTTTAGGTCAAGCCCATCAGCAGAAAAACATTATTATAATTGTATTGTGTCATGTATCATTATTGTATATTTATTTATTTGTCTACTATGTCTGTAAATGTAACATACTGTCGAATGAATGTTATATTTTATGTCTGGGACTACGGATGGAAATTAGCACTGTGAATCCAGCATATTTACATCACGTGTGATTCTGTACAATTGTATGTTCATTGTGCACTGTCCCATCAAATAAATAAATACAAAAATAAATAAATAAATAATAATAATAATTCATCAATTTTATATAGCGCTTTTCACAACTACTCAAAGACGCTTTACATATTTGTATTATTCATTCACTCCATGGTCACACCTGATGATGGTATGCTACTTATGTAGCCACAGCTGCCCTGGGGCACACTGACGGAAGCGTGGCTGCCAGTTTGCGCCTACGGCCCCTCCGACTACCACCGAACACCAATTACACAACCACATTCATTCATTCACCCTCTGGTTGAAGGGCGAGCACCTACCCACTGCACCACTGCCGCCCCGAAAAGCTGCAGTACCTGATTATATTTGTATTCAAGCAAAAATAATGATTCTATCATATAAAGAAACAATACTCCAAGAACTTCAGACTGCTGCATTATGCTGATTCTTCCTGGTTTGTGTGAGACCGTGATAGAGGGTTCGGAAGGAGACGACAAAATCAGGTAGTGCAACTTTTACAAAATCTGATTGTGTCCATGTGCTGTTCTTGTTCAGGTTTGGTGTCTCCAGAGTACAGTATTACAGAGCACTTTTATCAAAGGCTTAATGAGTTATGGAGACAAAAGGAAGACATCCATTTTAAGCTTGTTCTGGACTGTGTGGCCTCCTGTCTGATGGTGTGTTATTGATTATGTAGATTGCCCTGCTCCTGCAATGACTTGTCTATTTAAAATGGTTGAATGCGTTTAAATGACAAACCCATGAATGAGATATTAGTTTTTCACTTGGGAGACAGTACTGTAATTGGATTGTCTTTTGGGCATGTAAAGTCAACGAGAATATAGCTAAAGGTCACATATTCTCCGACTATGGCTAGATGTATATGCGTTCCTTCAGTGCCAGTTCAGTTGGTCGAATTTTTTGCTGGATTCTCGTGAGATTTGTAGATTTCCAAACTCACAAAGATCCTTCTTGTACCGCTCCAACTGATCCGTCTACACTGGTGGGGCGAACCAATCATGTGGCAGTAATGCCGTGAGTGGGCGGGGTTTAGCTTTGCCGACAACTACGAGCCTTTTAGCTAAACTTAGTAGCAACATGGGGACGCTGAAAAACGTAATGTATGCTGTTATATTTTTACATTTCAAATCACACAACAATAACATACAATAAAAACATACAATTCAATAAATTTACTAATTCAACAGGTCCTTGTCTGTCGGAGTCTCTCCTCTTTTCGGACGTTTTCTACGGGAGCGGTCCCAGATCAATGTTAGAACTCAGGACCAGAGTGCTACACGATTTTGCCAGGTTACGAATTGATAGCAATGGACTGAATATGTGAAGAGTGGTTCCAACATCATTAACAGAAAATAATAGTGGTAGATGTTAAAACTATTGTAAATGTCAGGAGATTGTCAATAGCCGACCAGTGATGATAAGTATCACTGAATTGGCTTGTCCCATCTAGCTGTATGAGTGCTCATCCATAGTGACAGAGGCCTGAAGTGCTCTTATAAACCAGACTCCAATGATACAATCAGCTTAATAATCTTTGCAATAAAAGAAAAAGCTTTTCCCATTCCTATACAGCGTAAAGAATTATGTTTCCATTTGATTTTTAGATCAGGTCAGTATGGTGTGCACTTTAAAACTGAAATATAGTGCTTTTTGTACCAGCAGGATTGTGGCACAGTGTCAGAATCATTTAGCCTTTGTATAAAAAATGAGACCAACAACAGGAACCCTTAACTGGTTTGTACCTTCATGTAGAAGGGAAATAAAAATCTATAATAAAGGTCTATAAAAAAGTCTAAAGAAATCAATCAGTCTAGCTAAATCAATACTGTACAGCAAGCCTGCCCAACCTGTGGCCTGCAGTGGACTGGTTGTCTACTCATTGTCTGTGCATTCACTGAGGCACAGAACGACCAGTCATATTCCTGAATCACACGGAACATTGTACAAGGTTAGATAATAAGATGCATATGCGGCCTATATAATGTTATTTTTCCATAGTCATTTTCCATCAGTCATTGTAGATTTAATCAAACATCCATCTTCCACTAATGTACATTTCAGTTTAATAAGATGTGACTTAGATGAATATATGTCATTTTCCTTTCCCCACTTTTATTATGTAATAACTGCAAGTTCATATTTGAAAACTCCACCACTCTGCGCTGAGTGGTAGACCCCCGGCCTTGGTGATTTCAAAGTAGCCCATGAAAGATTGTGTAATCCCTGCTCTATAGCAGAGTTCCCAAACCTTTCAGACCGGGACCCCCAAAATAATGTCAAGAAAGACGAAATAAATACAAACATGCACAGGGATATTGTATTTATACATTTGAAACACTCTGATGCTCTAATTTACATTACAGCTGTGACTAACATTTAGAAAAATCATTTTGCATACATGAGCTAGTGTTAAATGAGCTAGCCTATCAACCCCATTAAATTATCCAAAAAGCCATATTTCGAGAGGCCTCTGTGTCTCACCTGGCAGAGTTATACCATGTATTAGATAAACTCAGGTTCAGTTCCCGCCTCAGTATATGTGTTACAAGCATACCACTGTCTTTCCTCTTATTACGGTCTCTATTAGAATGCCAGCAAGTGTCACAAATGAATCATAACACCATATTGCAGTATCATATTTTATATGGCCATTGCCAATGAATTTCATATGCAGATGTTAGCCCAGAGCTACAAGAGCCATGCTTGTGTAGTGTAACTGACCTCTTGACCTCTTGACCAGATTTGTTGGGATAAGTACACATGGAGAACTTCTTAACACATTGATTTTCTGTATAACCTTTGGAGGACCAGCCAGGACATTCAAATGTGGTTTTATAAACATGCCACACACTTGGTGAGATCAAAGACTCAAACTCAAACCAAGACTTGATAAAACTGATTAGCACCGGATGAAATAGTTCTTTAGACTCATGTACAGATGATACTTATACATACACTTGTTAACTGGACTTTACTATTTGTCATTTGTTAATGTGATAACTGTACTGTATATGATGTGTGTACATAATATGTTTGTGTGAACAGTTTTGTGTTGGAAATTAACTGTATTCTGGTAACACTTATGCCACTGTAGAAGAAGTTGAAGGATTTTGGGTCATAAATTTGGTTTCATATTGATATCGCAATATAGTTTTTCTTCATTTTAAAGTTGCTGTGAAGAAATACCTCCCGATCAGACAATTTTCAGGACCATCGTGGCTAGATACACTCGTAAGAGCCCACCATCAAACAAAAGTTGGCAAAACATACACAGGTTTAGTCTATTGAGCTCTTAATTGGACTCATGCAATCACCAGCCTTTAGGAAAACCTTCTCCTGACAAATGTAAATGTTCTTTAGATGACCGTCTACATGTGTGGCCGTCGTTTTCATCTCAAAAATTCAACTTTCTAAACAATTTCCACTGTTTTACTGTTGGTAATTCAGTCAATTCCTAATTCCTTCTGTTATTTATATTTTGGATTGTTTGCATATTTTTAATATTCAAATGCCGTCTGTTGGAGCTTGTCTGCAGACTCTGAAGTCATGTTAGCTCAGTAATGGCCTAACTGACACTAACACATCTGCATGATGTGCCAAACTTGTTGATTTATGCAAATGCTCCATATGTTTATATCCACTGAAGGGCTCTTTGTATCTTTTAACAAGACACCGTTTGGCATGTACACTACACTGGAGAGCAGCTTTACACAGAGTACTGTAGATATGAGGAAATATAATTCTAAAGAAATAGAAAATTGTATTTGTTGCAGGAGAACCATAAAGAGCCTCTGAACTGAACTGTTTTGTGCAGACCATGCATTCATATTACTGCAGAGTAAATCAAATACAATCATACAACTTGGTTAAATTAAACATTAATATATATATACTTTTATTCTAAAATATCAACAAACTTTATTTATAAAGCACTTTTCTAAATTCCAACACAATGTGAATAACAATACCCCATCAACCCCATCTACCATCACCACACACACACGCACACGCACACCCCATCACCACCAGACATAAACACATGCCATCACTTCCACACACACACGCACAAGCATCCTATCACCATCACCACATACACACACCACCACACACACACACCACACACACACACACACACCATCACCATCACACACACACACACACACCACACACACACACCATCACCACCACACACACACACACAAACCCCAACACCACCACACAC
>JAVQKC010160054.1:0-11015 GCA_036025475.1 Philypnodon macrostomus
TGTCCACAGACACTAGACTGGTCAGTCCGTCTCAGCCTGTCCACAGACACTAGACTGGTCAGTCCGTCTCAGCCTGTCCACAGACACTAGGCTGGTCAGTCCGTCTCAGCCTGTCCACAGACACTAGGCTGGTCAGTCCGCGCACTCGCTCTTGAGGATTTGTTCTGCACACACTCGCCTCATCAGCCCTCTCTCTGCCTGTGCCTGGAGTCTGGCGGACCCTCCCCATTAAATTCCTCCGTCTGGAAGTGAGGCCAGCCGGGGCAGAGCGCGGCAGAGAGAGGGGCTCCTGGCAGCGGCCACAGCGGCAAGAGAAGGGGGTGGAGACTGTCGCACAGAGCACTCTCAGGACAGTTCAAAACTACAGAACTTTGAACAGAAACACAGAGCCCCGGGCTGAGTTGTTTTTCTAGTTCTCGTGCAGTTCCGCCTTTTGTAAACACATTTTGAACTATTGCATTTGATTAGCCATGGAGTACCCCACCCACTGTCACACCCATGTGTCCCCGTATGTGTCCTCTGCATTTGACCCATCCTTCTGCAGCTGGGGCGACCTGTCAGGGGCAGTGGGCGTGAGGGACCCATCTCCAGATCATGGATCAGGACTGTGGTCAGGATGTTCCTGTAGCTGAAGGATTAGCCTTGTGCATGTTTCAGGCTGATGGAGTTGTTCTGAGGACGCACACGTCTGCTTCTTTTTTGATTCATAGAAAGTTGAGTACTGACACACATGAACCTGAGTAAACACACCTGAAGCTGATAATGTGCGGCTTATTAGACATGAATGACAGTATGTATTTATCTAATCATTGCTACTATCACACCGTCCCACTTAAACTCGCTTTACGACCCACATTTTGTCCACTATGATCTCGTCACCTTACATCTTTTACCATTTTTGTACACTGTTGACTTCGACTGCGATCTCGTTCCTAACTGTTTGACGGCAAGCTTCTAACGAGCGCCTGCAGAGACCGACTCAACCTGACACAGTTCAGCATAAACAGCACAGTCCCAACCGAGGCTTTCAGAGCGATTGCAGACGATTGCACATGTTTCTGTGCGTCTCAGTTTGAGGTAAACGCGTTGGAGACGGGTGCCCCCTCCTGTGTCATGTTGAATTGATGATGTAATGCAATCGTTTTTGGAGCAACAACTCGTCAGGGGCTGCGTTCATTAGCACCGTTTGATTTTTGATTTTGTCATCTCACCAAAGCATGAACAGAAAGCACGCTTGCTGCAGAGTTGGTTACCTGATATTTGGAAGAAAAATCAAGGGGCAATGAATCTGCGACGGTTTGAGAGTCGAGTATTTGCATTGTTGCCCAAGACAGCCGTCCCGCCAGACAAGACAGAAGAGTGTCTGATTCACTCAATAGGCCAAAGGACTCACTCTGAAGATAAGAGTCTGGATAATGGTGCCGGGTGATGGTGTGTGGTGGAGACAAACCTAACACTAGTAAAGAGTTGCTTCAGTGGGGGTCCAATTTAAGGTCTTAGTCCACACAGAGTCAAAAACATCTCTCGTAAAAGGTGTAGAACATATCTGAGTCCACACGGGTTCACGCAGCTCCACTGAAACGCTGTAGTGTGCGTGCCCGGCCCGTTGGTGGCGCCGTGGCACTCCGGTGAAAACACTGGGCAGCTCCATGTTTGTTGTTATGGTCAGAGTGCAGAGGTTATCAGAGGAGGAGGAGCCACAACGACGTCGTCAGAAAAAATACCTTAGCAGATGCTCCTGAACTCGTCTCCGTGTGGACCGGGCCTAAATGTCTTAAGTGTACGTAAGGTCGCCCTATAACCAAACTGGTTGGTAGTCCGAATCCCACTCGAACCTGTGCATACTGTTTGTGTCCTTGGACCAGACACTTACCCCCTATTGCGTATGTATAAATGGAATGTGATTGGTGGTGAACAACTTTGAGTGTCCAGAAATGTATGTAAAACTGATGCTTGAGGTAATCGTTGGATTAATGGTATTTTTAGGATAAAACCCCCCCGAGCTGTCCGTACCATTGCGAGATTATGTGAAGTAGATCTTTGGTGCAAAAGCCAGTATATACTCTTAGCGTTGCAAGATATGGATGCTTCCAGTAACATATAGGATTCTCCCTGCATTTTTTTCCCCAATTTTGCGTTGTCCTCATAACGTCCGCAAGTCCTCGAAGCCTGAACCCATTCCATCTAGTCACTGCGCACCAGACATTGAGCCGCTCTGAACATGCTTCCACCGTCTGAATGTGTAGAACAAACGGTGCAGGCAGCCTCCCCGCTGAGCTGCAGGCTACAGATACATCCTGCTCCCTGTGTTTCCAGCCCTTAACAATGGCAATAAACCAATGGCACTACAGTACAGCGGCTAACAGAGCCCGAAGACACGGCCGAACTGATATCAACAATCCAAAATCTAATACATTACCCCCTCTGCTCACACCAGGGCAGGGCAGTTTTTGTTGATTTATTCAGCAGGTGTTTGAATGGGTTGTATTCACGCTTGTTGCATGGTTTTGTCTGAAGGCAGAATTCATGGGCTGATTGTTGAATGAAATGATGAATTATGCCATTGTGTGATTAGGCTTGTTGTAAATATAATGTCACCGCTCTTTACTTGAGAAGGATATACCTCTTTAGATGTGGCTATTGATTCGGTTTGACCCCTCGAGGCTTCCATAGTTTTAGTTTCTCACTTTCTTCTTTGTGTTTTGGCTCTTTAGTTTAACACTTTGACCCTTTAAGCCTGATGTCATTGAAGTTTGACCCTCTGTGACTACTGTAGTTTGGGGTTTTGTGAGTCTGCTATTCGCTGTGTAAGTGTATTAGTAGGTAATGTTACATTGACCAATCAAGATTTACCTTACCCCCCCCCCCCGGCCTCTACAAAAATGACAGTCTGGGCTACCACTTTGGCCAATAGTAGTTGAGTTTTTCATTGACTGATTTTTTTTATTTTTATTTTTTATAACCTTTATTCAAGAAACACCGAGTGACAAAAAGGAGTTATTTACAGAATATACATTTGATTATCATCATAACAATACTGTTATTGTTGTTATTACAAAAGTATTATTTTCTGAAGTAGCAAATATAAATTAAATTGTTGTACTGTATTGGTAATGTGTGGATATGGCATGTGCAGAGAGATTATAATATACGTTATCATCATTTGATCAATGTATATTATGTCTATATTATAGTTTATTATATTCATATTTTGGTTTGATGTTGCTGTAGAGGCCAGGCGAGAGAATAAAATCAATCCGGTTAAAGTAACTACAGCTGTGAGTAGTTGTATGTTCGAGTCGACTCCTGGAACTCTACTGAAAGACCATGACCCCAAAGTCCAAATCTTAACGTGTTTTCACTTAACACAATGAGACGTCACATACCTCGCCCGTGAGTCCGCATTTCACCTCATTCCGACTTTGAACTTCTTCTTCAAAGCCGAGCGATCTCTGATTACAAGGGGAGATTCGGGAAAATGGACCTAATTGCTTCTGTCTGAGCAATTAGCTTTTTGTTGCTCAGCTCTTTGACTGTGTTTACGCGCCGCGCAGCTGCAGCCCGTCAAGCACTTAAAACCTGGAGCACGCTAATCAATGTTTTGACAGCCTGACATTTCATCTCACGGCTCACGCAAAACTGGAGCGCCCCACAATCCACTCCTGACTTTCACTTGACATGCACTGAAGGATTTGAAAAGCTAAAGCTAAGAAACCAATTCAAAGTTTGAGGTTATACCGACCCACATTTCTGTCTGTGATTGGGCTGCATAAGATGTGGCAAAAGTGATCGGTGCAATATCGGCAAACGCAAAACAAATGTAGCCAAACTCTAGATGTATCGCAATGATCTTTATGGTCTTTAAAGGTCCTGTATTATGCTTTTTTTGCACATTTCACAGTATATTTTGTACGGTGGCCCTGAAGGCGCGCACACAAAAATCATTTTCACATTTTCAAAAACGCTTTCACAAATTCAGAAATTGTGTGAAATTAATTTTTGCATTTGCTTTTTGTGCCTCTGAGATTTGTGCATGTGTTTTGCCCTTCAGGACCTCCTGCATTTACCGTTTTTGGCTTTGCACACAACACACAATTGATTTGATTTTTGATTTTATTTTTATTTTTGCACATACAGCAATAAACGTCAACAATATTATATAAAAAACAACTGTGCAGGAGCGGTTAAGAAGCCCCCACTGTTTGATAAAGCCACCCCCCCCTTTTATCCCCATTATAACAACTATAGCAGCAGGAACAGACAACTATTGTACATATCAGATATAATATTCACATCATACACTATTTGAAATGAATGTGAAATGTGCAGTTGTGGATTGAGGAATTGGTGGTGTATAGTTCCAAAGCGAGGGCCCTCTATATTTAAGTGTACTTTGCTTAATTGACAATAATGATCTAATTCAAGCTGTTTTGTGGAGCTCACTCTTGGACTCCATCTCAAACGCTCGGATCAGGCGCATATCTCTTTAAGACGGGAACGAACCATTTCTGCCATGAATTACAACCACTTTTTCCTTCTTCTGGGAGTGTGCTGGTAATGCTTCCCTGGGTGCGTTTGTTGACAGTGCAGGAGCAGGCAGGGGCACTTCCTATAGAGGAGTGGTTTGCCCCCGTTTGTGACATCACTAACAGTTGAATCCGTGTTCAGCTCTTGGAGAGGACGCAACATGAGGTACTCAAACGTGCCGTAATGAAACTTTAGGCAGGAAAATGACTGTTGTGGTTGGACAGATACAGGGGGGTAATGGACCTGGTCACTAATAAAAATGATCAACATATGTGGATTTTTTGGAGGGATAGTCCTTATAAAAATCCCATAGAGTTAATACAGAATTCTGCCCCCTGCCCCCCATCTGAGGGTATGACATCATCACATTGTAGAACCGGCAACCCAGAGATATCAAGCGCTGTTTTGGTATCTCACATGTTTGTATACAGATTTTTACAGTTGGATTCTTGTTGTCTGGTGGCTCGGCCCGGACCCACCCACTCGGTTCGACCTGCCACTACCGTATTTTCCGCACTATAGGGCGCACTGTCAATGAATGGTCTATTTTCGATCTTTTTTCATATATAAGGCGCACCGGACCATGACGCTTAACGTCCAACTTCCATCCAAAACTTAACTGATGGTTATTGTTTGCGTCGTATATGTTGAGTTCACTAGTATTTTTAAAAATGTATATACTTTGGTTTATTTTCCATGTCAATCACACCCTGCCCGAGGCCCAAAGTTGAGTTCGATATGAGCATAGGACTAGACATGGGGAAAATGAATGAATAAAGAAAAGTTGTAAATTTCCAGGTTTGACCCTCCAAGGCTTCAGTAAATCAGCTTTGACACTGTTTGACTATTTACCCACTTAGCTTTCATAGCGGTCCCTGAAAGTGAATTTTTCTGAACCACATGGAAGAACCTTCTACCGCACGGCCATTACTGCAGTCCTTACAGCTCCGGACCTTGAACCGTGGTTAGTCAGAGCAGCCGCTGTAAATACTACTATTCCAGCCCAAACAACACATGACATTGTTGAGCGAGGAGCCGCTCTACCTGCTTTGAGTGCACCTGAGTGAATGTGAAACACCACGTCATGAACAGCAACTTCAGAAAGCCTACCCTTGAATAAACACAGCCTAACACTATATCTGTATGAATCTAAATGATATTAAATCACACTGTAATTGAATTTTGTCGTAGTTTGGCCTTGTGTTAGTCCTGGTTTAGTTTAGATTTGAATACAATTTGAACTAGATTCACATTAATGTATTGCTTCCAGTACATGACATGCTCACAGCTCTGTGTCAGAACAGACAACAATCCAAACAATAGACAGATGCATGCAGACATTCAGATCATGGCCTGGTTTAGTACAGCAGATGGGAAACTGATTTTGTTTTCAGGGACCAGAAGACATGAGGATCTGCAGGGTGGGAAGAGTCAGGGGTGATCTTTACTGTTCTTTGTTTGTGTTGTTTGTGTGTCTGTGATAGGCGTGACTATAGATGACTATATATATATGACTATAAAGTAAAACTCCACTGCTGTTGGTCCAAGTAATATCCAACAGATTGTAATTTGATGTTGCTGGAGAGGCCAGGGGAGGGACATAATAATTACTATGACAGATTACCTGCTTCACGTCATAGAACAGGATCAGAGTTCATCTTAGTGAAGACGGACTACACCGTCAGTAAAACCTCAAATCAAAACAATAATATGATACTGTTAATATTCAACATGGTTCTCTTCAATGCTGTGCAGCCTAATAATGCAGTTCGCCCTGAATGTAAAACGCCTAACAAATGGGCAGCTATTAAAAGCAACTTCATGAAACCCATCCTTAAACAAACACAGTCATCGTCAACAGTCTGTCTGTTCAGTAATGAGATTGGCTTTTGTAATGACATGTTTTCTGTCTTTTCTGGTTAGGATTGTGAGTGCTCTAGTCCTCTTTGCATTTCATTTTAGGTGCTTGTCTTCCAAGACAGGAGAGTGCTCTGCCCGGTCACTGTCTCATGCATGTTTGATTTGATGTTGCCAGAGGAGGAAGAGGAGGGAGGGAGGAAGGGGGGCGTCACAATGGCTATGTCCCGTTCCCATCCGCCGCCAACCTTTTGAATCATAAATGACACCTAGGAACAATATGAGAGCCCCGGCCCGTACAGGAGGCACATGGTCCCTCGATCATGTGTTCGTCCGCCGCCCGGCCACATTCTAGACTTCTCAACATCACAAACTATTACTCTCAAAGCGTTCTTTTTTTAGCTGCTGGTGAGATCCTGCGTTGGGCAGACTAGAGACAAGAGAGAGGTAACAGAGGGTCTGTGTGGCGTGCGTCCCCCCAGACCCTCCTCTTGACATTGACTTGTTACAACTAATTAACTGGGTGAATGAATGATTTTGGCTTGACCCTCCAAGGCTGCTGTAGTTTCATTTTTTTACCTGCTTACAAAGGTGGGTTAAGATCCTGTTGAGTTGTAGAAAGTCTTGACTAAAATTGGACTTTTAGTGAATGTAAAATGTAATAATATGGTAATAAAAAGGTGATGATGTAGTAATTACTGTTCATTATCAGGTCATTTTTATGCCTTTGTAATTTTATGCAATGTATTTAGTATGGTAACAAGATAGTAATAAAATATGGAATACTCTTATGGGTAAGATAGGGTTAGGGTTGGCAGTTACCTTGAGGTTACATAGAAATTAACTGGAAATGAAACGTAATTACTATATCATATTCTGTTTATTACCACACTATTACCAGTTTATTACCGTTCTGAAAGTGCTTCCAATTTTCAAAAATATTATTGACTTTTTTTAGTTTGAAAATCATTTTTTTTAATGTATTTTTTTTCGCACGATTTCAACCAAATTCAACA
This sequence comes from Philypnodon macrostomus, assembly GCA_036025475.1. Classification (NCBI taxonomy): domain Eukaryota; kingdom Metazoa; phylum Chordata; class Actinopteri; order Gobiiformes; family Eleotridae; genus Philypnodon; species Philypnodon macrostomus. The sequence goes on from JAVQKC010160054.1 coordinate 7,401, forward strand.
AATAATCTGAAATGAAACTTGAACAGTTACTCGAGACTTTGGCAAACTGTCGAGAGCTGGATTAGAACTCACGACGCCTGGGCGAGTGTTTGAAACTCTGAATATGGGCCCCACGCTCTACCGACTAAACCACAGCCCAACAGTTACTCTTAGTACAGTTATGTGATTGAGTACTGTTTACTTTTACTGATTTTATTTTGAAGTAACGGTACTCTTACTGGAGTCAAATGATTGGTTACTCTCCCACCTCTGCTCCACATCACTGTGTCAATGTCTGTCTGTTTCTGATCCAAGACATTGATCAGAGATGAATTGCTAAGAATAATTGAAACAGACATTGACTTTTTGTATTCATCCAAACAGTTGATTTTGATGACTCACCATCTTCTCCTTCTGTAAACAAACAAAAAAAAACACTCATATTCCTCACCACAGGCTTTACATTGTCAGATTCTTTATGAAGCTGTCTCGCCCCATGCTGTGTTGGCTAATATCATTGGTTCTATAAACAGGTCGCAGTCTGCGTGAGCGTGCTGTGATGCTGATGGTGGCTGCGTGGGGTGAAATGCACTTGTGTATTAACTGGGATTGACTAATGTGTATGGACAGAGGAGAGCCGACGAGCCTCCATTCTGACGTACGTGTGTAGCCTGCACACCTAGAAAGCCTATCCCCAGTTTCACTTTCTCAAAGCCTCGTTGATTTATTTGCATATTGTGGGCAAGGCACTTTTTTGCTCACTGGCCACTCTGGTTAGTCCTTTTTAAAAGTTATTAGCCTATTATATAGCCAGAAATGATATATTTTTGCATAAGGCCTTATCATTTTGAATGAATCACAACAGTATAAGGGTGTACTTCAACATGTCATCTGGAAATCCTCTTCAGATAAAATACATCAAATCAAACTTTGAAATTCAAGGTGTAATGAGCCAGAATTGAAATCTACCAGCGTTTGGCTAGTTGGGTCGTGTTATTGTCAAACCCTGATTGCGGGAGTCAGAGTTGTGAGATGGAAGTTATTAAAATGCTAATGTTTACACCGGAGCGATTAGCCACGCTAACGCTAGCCAGGATGCTAAATAGACAAAGCTACATTTTCGTCCCTCTGTATTATATTTATTAGTCGTGTAAATCTTACCTGTCCATAAGAAATGTTGACGAGTAGCTTGACTGAGTATTTTACCGGAATATCTTACTGGGGTATCTTACCGGAGTATTGTATCGGAGTATCGTACCGGAGTATAGTGCCGGAGTATCGTGCTGGAGTATTGTACCGGAGTATCGTGCCAGAGTATCGTGCCGGAGTATCGTGCCGAAGTATCTTACCGGAGTATTGTATCGGAATATCTTAACAGAGTATCTCACCAAAGTATCGTACCAGAGTATCATACCGGAGTATCGTACCGGAGTATCGTACCGGAGTATCGTGCCGGAGTATCGTGCCGGAGTATCGTGCCTGAGTAGTGGTTAGCTCCACGTAGCTGACAGCTAAGCCTAGGTTTACTGAAACTTAAACGTTATTGGCCCAGACCAGTCGGCGCTCAGTCCAAAATATACAGTGGACCGAGGGAGGATTACTGAACAGACTATCATTGAGCATAAAAAATATTCTCAGAAAACCTCCGGATTTCTTCTTTAATGAAACCAGTAGATGTTACAGAGAGCCTCTAAATCATATTTCCCCATAATACCGATCCGCGGTGCCATAGCCGGGCTATTGCGCCGTTTGACATGTCTATGTGACAGAAAAGTCCATTACAGTGAGCAGTGTGCTGGCCCTCCTCTCGGTTTTGACACCGTCGATTGAGCCGGGCTCTTTCTCAGGATTCTAAGGACTGACATCCCTTTCATTTTCCCGCCTGGGCGGCTCAGATAAAGGGGCATATTTTAAACCTCTGTGTGGATACACCGACTGCAAAGAGAGACGACAGAATGGACTTCACAGGGAGGAGGGAAGAGGATGAGGGGGTGATGAGGGGGTGATGAGGGGCCAGGCAAAGTATTCACAAATCCACTTTATTTAACAATCACACAAGCAAAGGCTGTGGGAGATTTCTGTCATGTTTGTACCAGATCTTGTCTGTGGAGGAAAAGGGTACTGCACATAACATAAACGAGGGCTGCACGATATCAAAAATCTATATTTGATCAGATTTAGAATTTTGTGATGTTGACATTTTTGCCAAACGTTTGATAAAGCAGAAATGGAGTCAAAACGTGAAAGTAAATGGGGACTAAATCAAGACCAAGTAGGACTATTCATTCTAGGGTCCAGTCGTCCTCGGAGATGTGAAGTCCGAGCTCGGAGCGACAGAATCTCAGAGATGAAGCGTTAACTCGGAAATAAACAAGTATATGACGTTAACAGCTTCATTTATCAGTTAGCAGGATTAGCAACAACAGGGATTTTAGCATATTTTGTAACTGCAGATGCTAACATACGCCACAGCAGCATGCTAACAGACGCCGGTTTGACAGAAGTTTTTTATTTTCTCGTAAAATAGGGGCCGCCATGTTGGATTTCTCATCTCGGGGTCGTCCGAGTCGCCCCGAGTTTCCGAGTAGGAATTCCCCACATCAAGGGCCGTTCAGTGGATTTTCAGAAATCCAGACCTCCAAGGATACCTGGAACGCACCATAACAGTGTAACAATGTCACTTTGAATTAAAAGATACTCTCGGAGAAAGCGCGCACCAGAACTCAAGAAATCGTCTTTTTTCTCACAGTTGCGATCGTATCATAGCGACCGATTGTAAGATAATAGAGGATATTTAATGTTACTGAAAAAGATGAAGCGTTTGTGTTTGACTTTGGTCTGACATGATCTGCTCCGGGCACAGATAAACCATCTCCTGTGTTTATCTCGGTCTATTAAAGGGGCCTCATCCCCTCACATGTACACCCAGCCAACTGCACTGCAAAATATAACCTTCCAAAAAACTACTGATTAACTTCAAAATACTTAGTGATTTCAACCCTGATTCCAAAGTAAAATCCTTTTTGAACTGTTGGCATTTACCGGTTATTAAGCTTATCCCGGCATCCACTAGCCCTCGGCTGGACACATGCCAGTTAGTTGCAGGGCAGATTTAAAGAATTTACTTCGGCTGTGGCTCTTCATTGTCATTTTTACTGAACCACTGCCAGTGTTCACATGAATAAATACATATTATGATACGTTTTCTGAAGACACTGACACTCTTCTGTGTCAAAAATACAAAGTAATCTCTATTTTTACCATAACGCCCAGCCCTAGTTTGAACGTCCTTCCTAATCCCTATATAGAGTACAATATAGTGTACTATATAGTGTACTCTATAGTGGTAACAGCAGTGGTCTCTAAATGTCTAGTGAGTAAAATAGTACTGGACATCAACACAGGGCAACTGAGAAATAGTGTGAGAATGTCCAAGTCATTTACTAATTAAGTGCATTCAATTAGTGCACTATATATAAACCCTTTAATACGTTTGTCAGATGAATGTTGAAAGTTCCAGAACGGAGGCGACTGGAGCAAAAGTGAGTTCTCTTTATAAACAGTAGTGTTGGTGAGTTCTCTTTATAAACAGTAGTGTTTGTGAGTTCTCTTTATAAACAGTAGTGTTTGTGAGTT
>JAVQKC010160066.1:0-15415 GCA_036025475.1 Philypnodon macrostomus
TCTCTCTCTCTCTCTCTCTCTCTCTCTCTCTCTCTCTCTCTCTCTCTCTCTCTCTCTCTCTCTCTCTCTCTCTCTCTCTCTCTCTCTCTCTCTCCCTCCCTCCCTCGCTGTCGGAGTTAAGGTATAAATACTTGAGCTTGTTGTACTGAAAGCGAAATATTTTAAAGCAATAACTTGACATGAGAGCTGAGAGCCCTTCATAAAGCAATGTGAAGACTCAGCAAGCACAATAACTAAAAGTCTCCATCATCTGCAGCTATATTATACAGACTGTTGACATCGTGTGAACCACTATATATGAGTACATAGGCTAAATGTGGGTGTTTCTGAATTGCACTCCTCACTAATCAGACCTCATTGTTTCACTCTGGCCAGAAGAAAACCAGAGTGATTGCAGTGATTATGGAGAAACCAAGAGGAGAAACGCAGTTAAGGAATACAGCGAATGTATGAGAGATCATCAGCGTTGTTAACAGGTCATCATCACTGCCATCATCATCAAACTATTCATTATGTGCCACCACCTTGCTGCAACCAAACCACTGAATCCATTGTCTTAATCAGTTTGGTCATTTCCAGTTGGCGCAGTCAACTTATCAGCAGAAATGAAATAGTCCTTTATGGTCACATGCAAGCTCAGATGTCCACAATCAATCCAATCAATTAAATATTTATTTTTTGAATTGTCTTGCTAAGAGACAGTGAGAGTCATACACACTGACAAATCAAGAATTTTTTAATCCACTTTTTTACATGCACAAGAAAAAAACAACGTATACAATTGGCCAGGTATCAGTCATCACATGTAGTTGCAATATTGGTATTAAAAAGCAGGGCTACACGCTAATAAACAGACACATACATTTACATATTTCTTTCAGCACCATTGAGCACTAAAGTTGTTTGTGAAAAGGCAGAGTTTTATGGAACCCTTCCAATGACTGATAGTATGTCCAGTTGGACAATTTGACTTCTTCTTTAAGGGTCTTCTTCTCAGGCAGCTTTCAGTAACACGTGAAGCGAGCGCCAAGAACAAACAGACAAAGGATCACGGTGGCAAGCTCACAAATGCAGAGCTGAGAAAACCCAATGAGGGGACATCTGAAAAACATGGAATGGTCTGTGAAAGTTTGGGCACTTCAAAACAAGATAAAGGTCGGCACACAGTTATAGAAAGGGGAGAAGTGGTGTCATGTTAGAAATACATTAAATAGATGATAGGAAGGATGGGGAGGTGTTGGGAAGGGTATGGTGTGTCCAGAGCCTGGCATCCTGTTCTCCGGCAAGGTGTTAACCGAGTGAGAAACGCAGCAAACCCGATAGGACGACTGGCTCGCCTCCACCTTCTCCTCCTCCCTCCGATGGCACCCTCTTCTTCATCTGATGTGTCAAAAGGGAAAAAAATACACACGTACAAGTGAGGAGCAGCAATACAGGTCACTGGGAAGAAGGGGCTATACTCTGCGTTTCTGCAGCAAGGGAACAGATGCACAATTTGTATGCACGCTTCATGTAAAGATATCCCAATTCTATGAAAAGGTACTTCACCCAAGCCTCCAGGGTGTGTGTGTATGTGTGGATCTCGTTTGTTTGTCTGAATTTAGGTCACTTTGGGCAGAACTACTGTATCTGCCAGAATACTATTTAATGTAAGCCGTGAACTATTATTTTCTCGTATAGTGACCTGGATGTGGCTTTAAAATGGGGTAATGGGGTGTTTGAACCAATTTTAGAAGCAATACGTTGCCGGCAGTGACATGTATTTATATTTTTTCTCAGAAATACGTGATGTAGCCAGAGAAACTTGGTTGTAAAAGTCATTGAAGTGCAGTATAAAAGCAAGCAGTACCTTGTACTAAGAGACAAATGTAATACATCTAGTTTACTGGAACTTTATCTATTGATTTTAGAACTGTAGACAGGAGGATTTCTAAAATAAGGAATTGTTTAGGGAAAAAGCTTAAAATGTTTGACCCTGTTCTATTATGTAAAGTATATAATGTGTCATAATTAATATTTAACTTTAATCAGAACATGTTTGACCAATAGTAGTTGGGTTTCTAAGTGGTGTAGTGGACCACACAAACTTGATGATTTGATGATGATTTAGAGGCCAGCTGAAAGCTTTTTTTACATTACGTTTCTAGTTTATTCAGGTTGTAGTTTTTGGAGTGTTCACAGGTTATTTCTCTACCATAGTGAATCAAATAACTATTTCAACTTACAATTCTATTTACACTGACACTTTTATTCACTTTCAGACGTGTTGGCTAGGGAAGTCTAAACCCAATTTATAGCTTCACTCACAGATCCACATACTTACTGTACAGCCCTCTCACTCACTCCACCCTGCTGCTTGTCACTGGACACCGGCCTTCACCAAGGGCACTGTGGCAATGAGATCCACGGCCACCGCACCCCCCCCCATTACCCCCGGCCCGAGGCCCGGAGCCCAGACGCGTGTTCGGGGGCAGAGCTGATCGATACGAAGAGGCTGCGATATGCCATTACAGGTGAGGCCAGCCCCTGTGCCATCCTAGCCTCCTGCCCATTCAGCAATATGCACACATATTGGGGAGGCGGTAACACAAGACGGGTCATTTATTCATTCAAGTGTTTTGGAAAGTCCTGAGAGGATTTTGGCGATCGTTAGGGCATCTATCGTTGGTCTACCACACCCTGGCTTGACATTGTCTGCGGCTTGGTCAAATGAAATAGCATATCAAACTCGATAATCCCAAATTTCTTCCTACTCCGCAGTTTTGCTTTCAATAGCAAAACCTCACTGAAGTGCTGTTTCAAATAAGGTTTACGGACAATATTTTGAAAAAGATATAAAGTTTTGTGGTGTGAAAATGCCTTGTTGATGCCACTGGTCAGAGACTGGTTTGAAAAGCAAAATTAGCTCAGGTAACCAACCACATAAAGGTCTGCAGATGACCATCTCTAGACTTATGATATGACAAAATATGAAGTCTACCTAATAAAGTGGCTATTAGCTACTCTTGAGAAGTTCATTTCTATATGTATATTTAGAGTGGTTGATAACAGGTTTGGTGTTATTAACAATACCTCATTGTGTGTCAAACTGAAGTTTACTGATGGTTCCAGAAGCAACACATTTATCACTGTCAGGTCAAAGCAAGTCTGATATCTTCTTCTGCCCACACCAACACGCTCCTTCAATTCACAATTATGATGCCAGGGCTAAACAGAGGAGCATTCAGTACTCTCATTCCCCTCCACTCTATCCCATTTGGGAAGGGCGTAGCCAAACAAACTGGTGCTGGTGCGCCTGTCCCCCTGTCCTTTCAAGTTTGACTCGGAATAATAACGGTAATGACGGGTGACGTGGGAGTGGATAGTTATTGCCGTTAAGGAAAATAATAGCTCTTAATGCCAGCGCTAATGGGCAAAAAAATAGATTCCTCTTTTTATCCCGAAGAAGGAGAGCGGTTAAGAGCACTTGTGTGGAGTCCCTCGGCAGTAATGGCTACTGCATCAACTAAGTGGCATCGCAGAGTCACAGAATAGAAGTCAACTGTCCGTTTTGTGGACTGCTTCTGACGAAATGAGGTTAACAAGGTGCACTAAGCGTTTGAAGGGCAGTAACAGAGCTGTGACGAGACTTTAAAGACAGATTTCTTTGTAATATTGTTTTGAAAAAGTAAAAAAAAATGGGATGGAAGGTTCACCGGGCGTCAGTTTAAGAACTGTCCTCTTAACACAAAGGACTTCTGTAAGGATTTAGTGAAGCACTTTTTGGTTGTGACAGTCTACACAAGTCTACACATTCCATGAAGCTCAATGAGACTTTGCACATTTCTAAAGATATCTACATTCACTGGACACTTAGACCTATTTACAGCAGATGGCCAATAATAATCACAGAACAGACAGAGGTCAACATTTTTTACGTACCAGGTCTAGCTGTTTTCCTACATTTACACTAGCCACAAAAAGTTGTTATATTTGACTTTGGGTGACATCTTTGGAAAACGTTGATGGCTCAGTGATATTACAACATATCAAAGTTGGTTTGAGAACCAGGCAATAGTCATTTATGCACACAAAAACAATGAGTAAATTCACCTAAAAGTAAAATATTGCTAACCTTTTGTGACGTATATAATTATATATTGTGGACAGTGGTGGCTGCTGCCTGCCCGTGTCCTTGCCGGCTGGTAACAGAGGACATGTGGCAGACCAGGTCAGCTTTCAGGGGCTAGTGGCTGGAACTTGAACTTCTAACATTCTTTGTTTCGCAGAGAGCCCCTTGGGGAGGCTCAGATCAAACAGAGGGAGCTCCTTTTACTCTTCCTTCCCTTTTGACTAAAGGGGGATCTCTGTCCTCCTCTGCCCAGGGAAGGAGGGGTGAAGGAGGGGTCACCAAGCTGGGTCAAGTCCTACTCTGGCCATGGTGATTTACTGCAGTACCAAGATAATAGATGAGTTTCTATGCTATTCTATTAGTTTTTATATAGCTTTCAGTGGCTTAGAACATTCATTTAACATGACCAACAAGACAGACATCTTGTTTTGGTAGGTTTTCTCTTTTGAAATAAGAAAACATAAACAAACAAACATTAAGCAAACCTAACCAAAAATACACATTTTAGTGAGGTATAAATAATGTTAAATGTTAAATATACTTCACTGCCCTCTGTTTTTCTGCATTTGACCCATTCTTTAATTCAACTAGTGTGACCTGAAAGGGGCAGTGGGCATCCGCTGTGTACCACCCAGGAGCCCTTTTCCAGAATTGTTTAGATTGATTGAGAAACATGAGGAGACCATACACTCCATGCAAAAAAAGCATAATTGAACTCGGGACATGCTTCCTGTGCCGCAAAATTATTCAAATATAATTGTAATTGAAAATGTGACCTTTAATGCCATTTTGCTATGACTTCAGCTTCTCATTTTAATGCTTTAAACCTGGGCCTTGTGACCCCATTCCTCCACCAATCCTCTCTCCAGCCTGAACTCTACCATTGTGAGCGAATCTATTTTTTATGTTTTCACACCACTGTCACAATCCCACATCTGTCCCGATCCCTCATCATCATTTTACATTTTTCAAATCTGCATTTTTCATATAGATCCCACCTTAGTCTAATTTTAATATCACTGTTATTTCCCATGACACCTTTTGTTTTATTATACATTATGAATTTTTGCTTCTCTCGTTCTCTTTGAGCAACCCCCTCCCTCTCCCGTCTCCCTTTCCTCTCCTAATCCCTGTGCCCACACCGCGCTTATGAGCTGAAATATTTTATCAGGTGGAACCCTCAGTCAAACTTATCATTTTAATCTTATTTCAATAAAAAAATAATCTCGCTCCTCGGCTGTTTGACGGGAGCTAATGGTTTTTCGTTATCGTAAAGGGAAACTTTGAGCACCGCGATAGACAGGTCCCCAAAAAATGCAAAAAAGCCCTCCTGTATATTCCCCCTCCCTGGATGATTCATAATGCACATGCTAAGAACAGGTAAAAATCTATATAATATCAGGAGAGAGGACCAAAAGACTGATTCCATTTACATATGCAGCGTGGCCTTTGAAGCTCATCAGTGCGTCTGTTTTGGAAAGCCTCTATTGTGATGCATTGTTTGTTCGTAGGATTCAGATATAGCACTCTCCAAACCTATTGTATATGTCTGCAGTCTTATCAAAATGTCATGATTGTCATTATTTTAAAAGCTGGTGATGAAGACACACTCCAGCATGTCACCTGATCATAGTGCTGGTACTTATTGGCTGAAGCAAATGCGTTTTTTTGTCTTGGTCCAAGGCTAAATAGTATTGGCATGCTTCTAGAATTTTATTTATTTATCTTTTACAAATTGTACCCTTAGAATTACATGGTTCTATCTACCTTCTGACAATGAATAAAATGAAAATGAATAAAACTCAACAAAACACTTGCTATTATAAAGATTAGGTATCCAAATATGGGAATATGTAAATAACTCAATTTGTCAAAATTGGCAGATAGAACCTTATAATTCTAAGGGGGTGAAATAATACAAATCTGAAACAATTCATCAAATTCTTCAATGAGTCTGTATGGGACGTAGTAACTAACTTTAATACTACTAAGATAGTGAATTATTAGGATGTAAGATAAAAAATAAGACCAATAATCTATTTAAAAATGTTTATTGTTGTATTGTGGTATAGTCACTCATTTTAATTAATCTGAAGTTAGTGCATGTGTTTTAACAATCACTATTATTACATTATTACAGACAGCCACCAATCTGCACACACATTTCAATAAAATCCTCCATCAGCTCTGTTAGTGCCTACCTGACCAGACCCCAAAAAAGTTAATAATTTGGAGTGTATGTGTATTATTTCTAGAAGGGTATTATTCAGACATTAGATTTTTTTTCCCGCACACATATATTTACAGATTATCTTTCTTTACCTGAACATTCTACTTGATGAGTCCCACTCTACAATATTGTAGCTGCATTATATTAGTGCAATTATTTTTTGAGAAGCAATCACCTCAAAGCTACTGTATGTCACTTGTTAATACACAAGGGAAAACCCCAGCAAACGGACAGGTGAAAACTGATGAAGAGGATGTGGATTATGATAACAGTGAGATGCCCTCGACCCTATAACCTCTTCATCCTCTTCTTTCCGTGTGTTATTTCAAGTTTCTCCTTCACTCAGCGTCCATCCCTGTTGCTTTTGTCCCCGTCCACCTTACGGCTGCCTATTAGAGCCACCGGGGGCACGTTCCATGACAGATAATTTGTTAAGTAAATGAAACAGATGTCTTGTAGCGAGTTGTTTTTCTCTGTGTTTTTTGGTGACTTGTCTCCCTTGGGTGGATAGGGTGGCAGCGGGAGTTGAATGTATCGTCCGGAGGGTCACATGCCAAATTCTGCCTGAGAGGAAGGATACAGAGCTGCATCATAGAAAAAAATGCAATAACTTTGTTGGGTACTGTGTTAAGAATATGATATAAGTTAGGACCATACCAAGACTAAGGACTGACTCCTTAATGGAATTGTGAAATACTGAGATTCCTTTTTTGCTATACGGATGAAGCCTTTGGAAATATTGCAAGTAAATCAGGACTTAACTAGCACTAAACAGAAACTAAACCAACGTCTAAATTAAACCTTCACCATTCATATTCTATTTTAGTTCAACAAGATTTTCTATTGGACTATATATATACTGTCAATTTCTGTGAGATTTAACACTATAACATTATTGCGATACATTTCGATTCTTGCTCTAGGGATACTGTGTTGCGATACAGTTTGCCAATATATCGCAAAGCGAAATTAACAAGCACCTGAAGTCGTGCCCAGGGGACCCACAAACATCACTCACATCTCACTATAATCATCAAGGCCATGCTAGGATGCCTCCTTAATTTACATAATACCATCCCGACACTTTTACTCGTGCTATCCATCAACGGGACGAAGGGGATGAGGGCCCGACTCTCCTCTGTTCTTCCTCCTCTTCCTCCTCTTCCTCCCCTCTGATTGTGTCTCGTGTTTATCTGCCCAAGCACAAAAGATTGATTCCCCGCTGTTTCTCCCCCCCTTATGTTCGGCAGATATGAATTTTCACGGGATGATGAAGCACCGAGTCAGCTAATAATAAACAGAAAAACACATATTCAAAAAACAGAGGGGGAACAGAAGAGAGGGACGGGGGTATAGAGGTGTCTGTCTGGGTTTGGGATGATGACGAGAGATGAATGTTGTGGCTAAAAGACTGGGGAAGAAAGAAAGTCGAATTAAAAATGCAGGGCTTTTTTTTGTCATTGTACCTCCGCCTCTAGCCGTCACTCCGTTAAAATTTTATGGTTTCACAGTGAGGAAGAGGAGGGAGTGGAGGCGACACACGCAGCGATGTTTGTGTCTCTGTTAACTGGAGGCAGATCAGAACTAGACATAGTCAGGTCAGAGATGGGATCGGGAGATTTAATTTTCAATTAAAACAAGATTTTTACCCCAGAACAGCTCAAAAGGAGAAAATAATATATTCACATGAATGCATTGCAGCAGTAGAGACCACAGACTTGGCCACTTTATTAGGCACAGGGTCTGGCTATAAACAGCAGCGAGTGCATATTATCAGGATGCAACACATTTTGATAATCCCAATGCAGTAAAGGTATATTTTGGCTGCTCATTGGCCTATCACGGTTGCCCCAGTCGATAATCTGATTTACATTTTTGTTTGGCAGAACATCTTGGACTGACATGAGTTAATATTGCAAAAATCTAAATTTGCAGTAGACACATATACAAGGAGGAAAGAGAGAGCTCTATGACATAAAACAGAGTCTTGGTCACTTTCAGACCAATGTTGTAGGTATTAACACAGTTTATCCACATTACTAAGTAAAAGAGAAGAAAAACAGTGCAGTGAATTGAAAATGTTCTTGCTTTAGATGGCTTTTGTTAGCATTTGGTTTCCATTAACTTTAGTACATCTAGAATAATGATCAAAAATACTCCATAAATTACGTGCACTGTAAATTTGCTATGGCTTTGTGGTAGGAGTATATTGGGTCATGATGCCAAGGATATGTCTTGAAAGGGGGTAGATATGTTGTAGCAATAGAAGTGCAGTTGAACTAAGGGCATTTAAAAGTTGAGGTCAAAAGTTTGTATTAGCTTCTCTTAAATGTTTTATGCTAACAGTTGTCACATATGTCAGAATGAATCGAGTGAAATTCCGGTAATGTGCATAAAGAAATGCCCCAGAAATGAAAGTAAGCCTTTGTCGCATGGCTGTAAGCACTTAGCCACGGTGAATATAAACAGTTGACCTTTAAGGTACATGTAAAAGATCTCTCTCTGCTTCTGAATCAAAGGCATGCTCTGGGTCTTCAACCAATCCTACACACTTCTTTCAATTGACTGTGACTGAATTGACAGCGTGCCTTGGTATTCAACATATTGCCAGCAAACTGCATTGTATGTGTCGGTGCTAGAAATGTCAGTATTAGGGCAGGGGCATTGTAAGTCAAGGCAGATGCCATTGAGGCCTCAGTAGCAGTATATTTCACTCATACTGATCTCATGCTTCCTGACAGTAATGGTACTTATGGTAATGTCCTCTGTGAACCAGACATGGCCCTGTGCGCTCACATCGCTCCCAGACACTACTCTGATTTAACACCATGAGAGAGTACAAGCCCACACAGCACCACGATATTGAAATTTTAAATTCTGAAATTCTCCGGCGCTGTCAGTGACACGATCTTAACTAAACATTTGGGGTTTGTAACACCTGCACTCTCAGGACTACTAACATGGATTCACTGTAGGAATAAAGACCAAGTATTATACAAATGGAGGCATCAACAATTCAACATAACATCACTATAACAATTAAATACATGCACAGACTTTACCAAAGCAATGATTCTGTCCCACTATAGTTTAGGTAAACAGTGTGAGTATAGAAGTTGAGAAATGCCAGACACTTAAATGTAGTACAATTGCATTTCAAAGGATTTTAGGATGGCATGTGATCAAGAAGTGAACCCACAGTAACACGGGGAAACCATGCATACTTCACTTACGGACAGATTTCAGCACTGGGAAGACACATGTTCAATTCTTGTTCTTTTGTGGCTATAGTACTTCTAGTTCAAGGGTAAATGCTCTTTGTAGTCACTCAGCTCATACAATGGTAAAGAACCCATGATACTCAAATGCCCTTGTTACAACCTCCAGTCTGGTGATTCTTGTTGATGAAGAAAGTGGTTTATGATAATTAATTAAGGTTTTCACTGCAGCAAAATGTCGGAAGATCCATCAAGGGTCGATCTTGAGAGAGAACCTTCTGTCTTTGTGCTCACTCCCTAATGTTCCTCAGCCCAATCAGATGTGACTAAATGACATATGTTGTGAAAGATATGCATCATTATCTGTAACGTACTGTCCCATTTAAGCACAGGACTGTGGTAAATATTGAAGAGATAAGTCTGTACATTCAAAGCTAATACGGTTTGGATGAAATTTTGACCTTTTACTATAATCAGGAGGGAAAATGTTAGAAAAATACATATTTTTTAGTAAGTACTAACAGAACTCAAGTAAGAGAAAGCTATAATAACAAAAAGTTAGCTTAAATGCCTAAATACTAAATCTAAATACTTAATAACAGTTAGAAGCTTACAGTCTGTGGTCTCTGGTCAGTATATGTTTTGTAAATAGATGATGAGAATATAAAGAAAATTTCAAATCATTTACATAAACAAAGAACATATCACTGAAGGCAATTCTGCTTTTTGTCCAAAGTGCAAACACCACCATCCCACCAGCCTCCCCTCATCCAGAGTTGAAATAGGATTGTCACTCTGATATGTCCGCTCCCTCTTGATGAGCTTGGGAATAAATATGCAAAAAAGAGAGCTTCACTTCACAGCACAGAGAGAGAGACGGAAGGGTAGAAAAAAAGAGGCAATCAAGGATAGCCGCGATCCCCGGCCGGACTATAAATCTCTGTCTGTTTCAATCGCCGCTGTGGCCGAAACGGTGTAAAATTCGAGCAGGGATGTCATCAATTTCTGTTAGCTCCAGTGTCCCTTTCTGTGGCGGTCGGCGGGCGTGCTGTGATGGATTGATTTTGTCAGTTGTGCTCAGTTCACAGTATGTTAACATGGAAGGCTAGAGTTGGGGTTATGGAGAGAGGGTTATTAGTGGCGCTTGTGACTGGACTTTTCTGTGCTCGTCTGAGGGGCTCCTGTCTGTGTCAGTCTGCTTTATACTCAATATATACTCGCTTGCCCATTCATCACAGCTCATTCACCTCCACATCTGCATCCATTTTATCTCTGCATACCTGTGCCGATCCACCCATATCTAGGGCCTATACGACCAGCTATCTCACACTGCAACTGTCTCAACCTACTGCAGAAAACCTCTCAACAACTTCTCTTTCAATCTTTTTATGTTAAAAACAGTAACAATTTACTAATGTAATAATGTTACAATTGTTTCTGTTCATTTTCTTTACAATTCTAAAATATATGTGTTTTCTTTTTTCCCCTGATATTGGCAACTATGTAACATTTGTGACACACAGTCAACCAGGTGAGCCTCTAAACAACAGAATATTTTATTGGCTCAAACACAAATTATAAACAACCACAAAATTTACTCCAAAAAGTAAGTTACTTGGCTTTAAGTTATCTGCTGTGCTATGCTCCAGTGTCCATTGTGCTGATGGACAGCTTCTACAAAACTGCATCTCTCTGACCAGTGCAATTTAAGGTCATTTTTAATCAAGTGGCATAATTATATGGATTTCGATATTTTATTTAATGTCACTATACTATTGGCTTTTGACATCGGAGCCATACAGTTATAACTTACACAAACATAGGAGGGGCCACCCATTGAGTCTATGTTTTTGTTTGTCATCAAACTAACCCATATTTTATAACTTTGGTCTTTATTAGTCACTGTGTTTTTCTTGTGGGGAATGTGCTGTTGGTTAAATAAACCTATACTGGCTATAGTAAAACAGTAAAACAACATAAGAGTTTTCTTACCAGCTTTTGTAATATGCCACATTATGTATAGTGTGTGATGTTTGGTTCCGGATATGTCACTTAGAGCATGGAGATAATACAGTCTTATCAGATCTGATTTCATATTATGACAAACTCCAGTGCTGTATCCATGCGGATGTGTCCTGCTGGGAGCTTCAGTTTGTCACAGTCTCTGCCTGATTATATGCTGCAGTGTGACTTTGACTGGCTTGTTGTTCACTTTAATCAGCTTTTACGCTCAGAGTTAAATACAGGAAGTAAGTGGGCTCAGACATGGACGGCCTCGCATCATGGAGTGATCCGCGTCAGAAATCTTTGTCCCACTGTTACTATATTGCATGTATTTCCTGAATCGGGATGTTGTGGGTCTTTATTGTGTTTCCTGATACAACTCCATACATAATGTCATAATGTTGTGTATTTGTTGTGAGTGACTTTGTTGTGTGCAGCTGTCGTCTTGACTCGGATGTCTGGGTGGGGGGGTGTCGAGATGGTGGGGTGACTCTCTTCGCTCAGTCATGCTTTGAAGGTTTTACGAGGACTTATGGAAAGTATAAATTTCTCGGGCTGCGCCGAGCTGCAACCAAACGGTGCTTGACGGCGGCGTCAGTGTAACGGCCACAGCAGTTAGCCTGACAGCAAATTGATTAGAATAATTCAAATGTGATGAATAACTTTCATCATGTAAGCACATAGTCCAGTGAGTGCTCCATTCGTTAGGGCCGCTAGGGTTTATGATAGGACTGTGCACTGGAGAGAGACAACACATCAAGGATATGCATTACAACTAACATCTTTGTTGCAAATGGAAATGGCCCCCACACTCTCCACGACAATTGTCATGAAGAAGTGTGGCTGTTAGGAGTCCTGTCACTGTTCTTTTAGGATTTGTGTCTGGACATTAAAGTAAATGGGACTGATATTCAGCATCTTAAGTGTGGTGTGAGCATGGAGATGATGGAGAGTGATTGCACTGCTGCTGAAACATCTAGAGAATCATCCCACACTGCCTCACCAGAGGCAGATATCACCAGACAAAAGGTCAAAGGTCATCCACAAACATTTGGCAAAATACAAGAAAACAGTGTTTGTTGTCAGTGTGCTCATTATTCTTGATAAATCTAGTCATGTGTGAACACTTTTAGATCTTTCGGTGTGTATACATTTAAGCTGTTTGGACATATATTGCTCGATGCTACTAACATTTACTGTAAATCACACAACTTGAAGGCACACACAACAAATCCATTGCTGGGTAAATTGGAAAATTAATGTTGAATGTTGTCATTAGAATATCTAATCTACATCATAAATGTCTTAGTAACAGTATAGTCTTGAGTTTGTCTAATAAATTGTTGAACATTGTTCCAGAAAATCAACAGTCCAGAGCCACTAAAGTGCTCCATTAAATGAATAATTCCTCTATTCTGACAGTAGTGCTAAAAAGTCCACACAAATGTGGTTTAGATTAAGAGCTGTGAGTGTTTTAAAGGCTACTTCACTAAACACTGCATCTGAGAGTCCACGTGTTTGTGCGAGCTGTTATCACGGCGGCTGAAGAGGCACATTTCCTGCAACTTTTAAAGTAATAATCAGTGACATTTTCATATGAATAAATGTCAGTGTTGCTGCTTTTCTGTCAGTGATTGCTATTACACAGCAGGAAGTCAACCTATAGCCAGTTCAGAAAGCTTTTACATTTGCTGGTAAACAGCCAAGGTCTGCTGCAAAAAAAAAAAAAAAAATACTTCAGTACAAGAGACTACAAAGACATCAATCATGTTTTTGACATTTGAAAAAAATTAACTTTGTGACTTTGGCCTAATATGAAATGATTTCTCTAATCAAAAATTAAAATGCTTTAAAAATAGTCTGCTGTTATTATTGCTATACTTCCAAAATGTACTGTTGTAAAAATGTTTATCTGAAGGTTTCTGATACACAAAGGTTTGGTGAGTGACCTTGTTGCGAGGTCATGACCCGACGAAGTCCATTTTGTAAATATCCTGCCATCTTTTGCCACACCTGAAGGCAGCACTGCTTTTACCACAGGCCACTCAAATGCAGCAGGCCGCCATCACACATCTGCATCCTGTGCATTTTGTCAGTGACTGCATCTCGTGCCACGATTGGCTGTTGCTGAGCAACCTACATGTCTCACAGACTATTTCCCATGATAAATTAGCTGGGCTGTTACTATGCCAACAGAATTTGTTACTTAATTAAACAGATTCAGATCACAATTGGCTGCAGGAGGGGTTGGGGTGCACACACACACACCGGGCCCACAGAAGTAAGATGACACGGAGAATCCACTGAGGGATGACTGTTATTAGATAGGCTGAGATATTGAAATGGTCAGGCTCCGCAGACAAGGGCAACAAAAGAATGTGGAAGAAGAAAATACAAAAGTAAAAAAAAAAAAAACAAGGACCCATCTGGAATTAACGGCTTGACGCCTTCAGAGGTGATTCATTTTTTCTCTCTGTGTGCTCTTAAGAGAAATGCATTTTCCCTGACAACAAATGTGCTTTTTCTTCGCTCTACTTTTATTCAAATGAGCTGCCGGCAGGTCAGGCTGCTCAGGTGGCGAGCGACATTAGAAATCTGCTCCAGAAGAAAAACACAAGGCCTTTCGCTTCAGACCGCACAAAACAAGAGGTCAGACAGACTCATAATCTGCCAATGTGTCAAAAGAAAACTGTTGATGGTCGCCTAATTCAACAGACAGACACCTCTAATGTGTGGTTTGCTTTAAATGCATGTTTTTTTCCTCACCGGAGCTCAAGTGGTCCAGACAATTGCTGTGTATAGCGTTGTGTATGCACCATCGCCATCAGGCTTTGACCACTAAGCGGAGAAAAGAAAGAATGGCAGAACAATTTGAGCGTCAGAGCAGGACCAAACGGAGGGGAGCGGCGAGCATGTAATCTCCTAATTTGGAGCATCACGGCGTCCGAGCCGCGCGCCCAGCCTTACCTATAGCGTTTGGGCATACTCGTATTTCCATAACTTCCTGACAAAACCATTTTGTCCTGCCTGATTGGGCCTATTTGCATCGGACACCTCTTCTGCATATAGATTGATGGGTTTAATCAGCGAATCAGGGAGAGTGCTCAGACATCAATCACTGTCACAGCTCTCTGTCTTGCCTTCAGTGGCTGCAGGAGTATAGTCCCTTTTTTTTTTTTCTTTTTTTTGGTCACTCTCTGGATATGTGTCTGCTTCTTTGGGAAACCACTCCTGATGTTGGAAGTTGTATCTTTCCTCATCACACATTTGGAAAAATAAACACATGGCCCGTAAGTTTAGGTTGGTAGTTCAATCCCTTCTCCAGCCCAGTTCATAATGTTGTTGTGCACTTTGGCAAGACACTTCACCCACCTTGCCTATATGAATGTGGACTTGTGTTTGGAGGTGGTTGAAAACACTATAGAAATGGTATGAGAGCCATGAATCTGTCCCATGGCAGCTGAATCAATAATGGAGTTGAAAAAGTGGTTGTCTTGAGAAGTCCTTTATAAGAATAATTATTAGAATTTAAAATAACTTTTCTCCAACTCGGACTACAGCACATTGGATCAACCCACCGACCAGTTTATTGTTTTAGTCAAAGCAATACAAAAAAGCATATCGTTAAGTTCGCTGATGCTATTTCAATCATTCATTTCAGTACATATCTGGCACTTTTGAACTCCGGCACCTGACCATGACAACTCCACACCAACTCAGTCAGCCTGCCTACATCTTGGTTACATCCTCTAGTGCAGGGGTGTACAAACTATGGCCCGGGGGCCAAATGCAGCCCGCAGAGCAATTTTTTGTGGCCCTCAAGCTTACCTCTCAATTGGCCCAAAAAGTCTT
>JAVQKC010160071.1:0-13056 GCA_036025475.1 Philypnodon macrostomus
AGGTGCCCCTTGGTAATAGTTGTAGCAGACGTACGGGGCAGACGTATGGGGCAGACGTATGGGGTCGTTTTCGCCGATATATACTTTGCTGTCGGGGACGACAGCACAGGCCTTGTTTAAGGATGACATAATACAGCAAATCATTGTACACCATTCACAGTGACAATTTGGTAAACATGGTACTTAATGTATGTGGGTGGTGAGAAGATTGCTTCTTTGTTTCACTTTCATACATACAAAGTCTTTGAAGGTCATCAAGGCTGTCTGAATCAAGTAATCTGAACATTTATAGAATTGATAACTGTATTGAGGTTCTGTATTCATCAGCATTAGTGTGTGTCGTTAGCACGTTAGTTTGTTAGCATGATAACTTGGAGTTTTTCATAATGTCAGCATGAACAAAGGAGGTGATGGGAACACTATCTACATTTTGTGGACACCCAGATCAGACACTCCTCCTTCACTGTCCACAGTTTTTGGCAAGAGGTATATTCTGACTCATCACCCAGTCACTGGCGTCCAGGAGACTATGGGCTGTAAATGGCTGGGTCATTTCAACCCTACATAATAAACACACTTGCAGACCACATCTTAAATAAAATACCAAAGGAAACTATTGAGGGAAGCACACGGGCTGTTATGTGTCGCCAAGGCGTTGTCAACACCAGACAGTCTGCTCTGTTTGTGGCTATTTTTTTTTTTACGAGGTTGGTGCTGGAGCGCCAGCGGAAGTGTCTCCCCTCGGTTGCCGCCCCAGGTGCTGCTGCGTCACGTGGGAAACACAGCTCTGGTTTATGAGAGCTGAAGGAGAGAGATGGTGGGGTGGGACAATGTATGTATGTTCTAATCAGGACTACTAGTCAGTTATGGTGAGCAGTTAAATCTGACCAACAGTTAGTGAATGCCATAGGCAGTAAAAATACTGTGTAAGGATGAGCATAAGTATACTGTATTTTTCTAAAAATGTAGTGTGCTTAGTGGTAACACATAATACTGATTTGAATGTTAATTTCTTTATGGGTCAGCCGATTATCCATGAAATTATTTATGTGTTACTATAGACTGATTTATTACATGTACATCTTATCTTTCACTGAGATGTTTAGCAAATAGATACATTATCTTCAACCAAGAACATAAATGTAAAGTCCTTCACCAAATGGAAACATCAAAGTTTGTGATTGGTGAGTGTTGATTTTTTTTTGTCCCATGGGCCACTGGGTCAAATGTTTCTAAAAGACTTGGTCCAATCTTGTTTTCTCTAAACTCCATTTATTAACTCCTATTAACCAATGGCGGTTAACTCCTGCTCCAAACAGTGCATGCTACTGTTCTGTCCTTGGGCAAGACTCATTAATTGTCATGTATGATTGTATTAGATTGGTGGGTTTGTATGGTGGTCGGAGAGTCCCAGTCAGTCTAGCAGGGCAGCTGTGGCTACAAAGGTAGTTTACCACAACCACTGTGTGACTGTGGTGAGAATGAATAATTGAGTAATTAATTTGTTAGCACATTGTGCTTCTTGAGAAGAGCTATATAATGTAAATCTTTACTATTATTAATATTACTTAAAATTCAGAATTTAAACATATTACATGTTATTTTGCAAATACAGTCTGATTTGGTTACACACATTTACTGTATTTGTGTCTAATCAGGATAATCCCAGTTTGTATGATTGGTCTTAGCTTTCCATCACACATTAGCACGTCCTTTGAAACTTTAAAGTAGCGCTGTTCCATTAAAAAGGGATTTATGGTATTAGAGTTACACTCAGTATTGTGATATTTTATCCGAGGCTCTTAAATAGGATTAACATGCCTGAATGTATGTATGTCTGATGAAGTCAGATTGATGGCTGGTACAAGAAGTGCTAGTCCCTGATGGCTCGGCGAGGGCGTCTCACAGACAGCTGTGTTATTTATTTCTTCAGAATGCCTCTTGTTTGGTTTGTCTTGGTTTTGTGTCGCTTGAGTTATTCTGCAGACAGGAAGCATAAACATCTAGACTGACTGTAGCACAGTGCAGCATGGTGTGTGTTCCTGCCAGGAGATAAATCCTTGACTTGCACATTTGGCCATGTGCCTCACAGCTGAACTTTCTTTGAGACCATTACACCACACATGCTTTGACTTGACTATAAACACAGATAATCACACTTAACCAATCAAATGTCAGGTCTATAATGACAGGGATTATTAATGACAGTAGTTTTTTCATATTTGGGCCATCCAAAAGCTTTCAGGCAACAAGGTATTTAATGCCATGACAGTATGCACAGTTAAGGTATTTTCTATTTCTTCATGTTTGTATTCTTAAGACAAGGACTTGACAGGTCTATATTAGGACTTAACTAGGCATAGCCCAAGTCTAGTTCTAAATCATAACATACCAAGAATAAACTTAGTCTAAACTAGAACTAAACCAGGTGTAAACCTACTAAAGTTAACCTCAGCTGATAGAATGTTTTTGTCCCCTCCTTTTTAGTTATATTATAAAGTATATTATAGTTTTGTATGTGTTAGGGCATGCTATAAGAGTTGTTGAAATTGTGATGGCACTATGACAGATTGTTTTTCATTTGTAAGAACTTGAAGAAATATGAACTGAACCGCAGCTTGCACATACTTGCATAAGGCACGTTAGGTTCTTCAGTATTAATCTTCTGCTAGATACATAATTCATGTTTCCTCTACCTCTGTATGTTTCAGGTGGTCAGGGCTCGGCTGGAGGAGCAGGGTGTGGTGGTGCGTGACGTGAAGCTGAATGGCTCGGCTGCCAGTCACGTTCTCCACGAGGATAACGGCCTCGGATACAAAGACCTGGACCTGATCTTTGGACTCAGGCTGAGCGACGACAAGACCTTCCGTCTAGTGAAGGATGTGGTGCTGGACTGCCTGGTGGACTTCCTGCCTGATGGAGTGTGCAAGGAGCGCATTTCCCCTCTAGCCCTGAAGGAGGCGTATATCCAGAAAATGGTGAAAGTCTGCAATGACACGGACCGCTGGAGCCTGATCTCTCTCTGTAATAACACAGGCAAAAACGTGGAGCTCAAGTTTGTCGACTCACTCAGAAGACAGTTTGAGTTCAGCGTGGATTCTTTTCAGATCACTCTTGACTCACTGCTTCTATTCGACCGCTGCTCAGAGACGGTCATGTCCGAGACCTTCCACCCCACAGTGCAGGGCGAGAGCATGTACGGAGACTTTGAGAAGGCCCTGGGACACCTCCGCACCAAGACTATCGCAACCCACAGCCCGGAGGAGATCAGGGGTGGCGGGCTGCTCAAGTACTGCCACCTGCTGGTGCGGGGTTTCCAGCCGTCGTCCGAGGCTCAGATGAAACAGATGCAGCGCTACATGTGTTCACGGTTCTTCATTGACTTTCCTGACATCCGTGAACAGCAGAGGAAACTGCAAGGCTACCTGCAGAACCACTTCATGGGCATGGAGCACAAGCGTTACCAATACTTAGTGACTCTGAGGCAGGTGGTGGATGAGAGTACAGTGTGTCTGATGGGCCACGAGCGGCGGCAGACTCTGGCACTCATCTCCGCCCTGGCACTACGCGTCATGGCCGAGCAGAATGCTATCCCAGCAGTGGCTAACATCACCTGCTACTATCAGCCTGCCCCATATGTTAGAGACCTCAACTTCAGCAATTACTATGTCGCACAGGTTCACTCGCCCATGGCCGCCTGCAGTAACTCTTATCAGACATGGCTGCCTTGCAGCTGAGCAAGAACTTTGAACTTGTCATTTTTTCAATTATTTGTATTTTGTTTTAAGCTGAGCATTGTCCTGAAGTGCTCGGTAATTTTGTAGCAAATCGGGCTTTGATTTGAGGCCCAGTGTGGACAAAAAAATATATTTTTGCCAAATTCAATATGAAAACCATTACACTAAGTTATACTGCGTAATACTGCTGTAAAATAATAAAAGATGCTTGAGCCATCACATACATTTGTTTCCTTCATAACGAGAACATGTATTGAACTATATGAAGGGTTGTTGTGTGACTAAGGAGCTTTGCTGGTTCTGTTTTTGTGCAGTAGGAGCCGGTAGCAGGTCCAGATGAAATGTAAATAGCTGGTATGGAACACAATAGCTGTTTTATGTTCTGACTGTGGTTCGGGCTGACCTGATGGAGAGTGAAAAAGGACCAGAGAAATGTGCCTTAAAGTGACTCACATCTGCAGCTGTACAGTAGTGGCTCTGTAAGACTTGTTTATGAATATGTTTTTCATCTGGGGCACTGTGTCATGGTATTTGTTTTTTTTAAATCATTAAAATGTGTAAAAACTGAAAAGATGTGTTACACTGGTCATTATTCATTTTCCTCCTTTCTGCCCATTTGGGGACTGGAGTGTAGTAAATTGATCATTACTGCAACATCTTTAACAATTGAGTTATAAATCCTGTTATTAATGTATACATATAATGAAGTTAGAAGCCTATCAACATTTTAAATAGTGGTGAGCTTTTCTAAAATATTACCCAATTCACTCATGTCTTCATTCCCTAGAGATGGTGGGAGAAAGACTGAGAGAATGTGCACACTCCGAGTTGTGTGACGACTGCAATAGTGATATAACCCACAACCTTCTTGCTGGGTGTCAGGAGGACTAACCCCATTCACAACATACAAAATCCAACAAAGTGTCCTATTGTGCATTGTTAACACTAGCAAAAAAAGAATATGTTCTCCCACACTATTGGTGATAGTAAAGTATCTTCACTATCTCTCTCATTCACCCTCCCTTCTCAGTGCACCGCCTGTGTTCCCTCAGCCGACACCACTGGACCGCACACAAACACTCACTTGTTTAAGCAGTGTGCATTTTTTCTTGGATTCCCCATACATTAGCCCTTTCCTTTGACTGGTGCATCCAACAACGGCTTTTCTTTCCCCACTGACAGATAGAAGACTGCCGGGCACTGTGCTGGATGAGTGGAGCTGTAAGTGGGCAGCTGAGGACCAGGTGGTGAGATGGGATGGCTGGCTTTTGAACAGAAGTAATGATGCATTCCAGCAATCCTCTTTTTGGATGCTCACAAACACATCACAGTCCAACTATCACATTTTATCTTAATTACTTTTGCATGGGGACTTTACTGTATTAGAAAAAGATAAGATATGCAGTAACTATGTGCAAGATATCATGAATTTTGGTGCCTGCTGTAAGGGTTAGTAAACATTCAGTTTTAGCTAGTGCTGTCAAACGATACATTTTTCAGATCAGATTAATCCCACCTTTCGGCTGTCAATCGCGATTCGTTTTTAAATTTGCTTTTTTTTTGCTACCACCCCTAGCTCCTTTCAACCTTGACTTTACAGTCCATAAGAATACAATTAATTAGGAACATTAAATAGATAATAGCTAAATATATCATATTCAGAAAACTTTCTTCCGTTAGCCTGATATGTAGATGAGGAAGTGTGGCAATGCTTGTGTACATATTAGCTCTGCTGCTAACTAGTGTACAATGGCTGAGAAGAACACTGAAGCAAGTATCAGCAAAAGAAATACTAGAGATGCTCATGCTATTTGTGATTATATTGATGACAATACTGCTAATTGGGCTAATAGTTACACTAATGGTACATTTGAGATTGTCAGTAGTCTTTTTTCTGTGCAAGACATTGACAGACACTAGTTTCTGAATTGTGTCAAACATTCTCTGTAACACCTTTCAGAGATACAAGATTCTAAATGCAACTGGTCATAACAGAGGCTAAGATTTACACCTAGGTCTGACCCGTGCTTGGTGTAGTTCTAAATCAGGTCTAAAAAACTACATCCAAACCAAGTCTAAAAAGGACTAAACCTGGTCCAACCAAAACAAAACTGTTCTAAATTAGGACTGCTTCTGAACCAGGACGTTGGTCTAATTTAATATCAGTTTCAAACTGTCACTGTCTCTCATTCAGTTAAAGATTATAATTTGGTTGTTACATATTTTAGGGTTAATTCAGACTTGCTAATTCCCCTAACACAGAAGAAGCTGTACTGCCTGGAGAGAACCCACAGTAACACGGGGAGGACACAAACTCCTATTGTACATATCTAGTTTGTCCTTAGCTATTACTTGTTAATGATTTGCCCAGCTTATAGTACTAACTAGCTAGATTTCCTACATACCTTTTTTCAAATGCCAAATCTACTATTTTATCACATGTACATTCGATTTGCAAAATGGTAGCTGCATTTGTGATTTTCCTTGACAAATAGCGCAGATCAAATCTGACACATGCGGTAAGACGTGCGGTTTCATCCACAGGCTTAAGCAGCAGTCGATCCAGTCAACGTGGGTGGGCCCTGCTGCTAGGACCCACTACATTGGAAACCCAGAAATGTCACGTTATCTTTTTCTCTCTCTCCCTTTTTCAATGTCAGTGTGCTGTGAAGAGTGACCTCAAACCTCCAGACTGTTTTGTGTGAATATTGTGCAGGGAGGCTGTAGGTTTGCATGTCGGCTGATTAGATTGTGGAAATGGGATAATGGTGACAGATACCACCTGTGTGTAGAGACAGCTGCAGTACAAGTCTTTCCTAAGAAATGATATATTAGTAGCTGGGGTTTGTCAAATAAACGACTGCAAGGAACTTGGATGATTAACATGCAAGCTAATTTCTCTGCATGTCTTTTTAAGGCCCACCCATTTAACTACTACTGCCAGTGCAAAAAATATGGAATTTATTTTATTTTTCACCTATCCACACAAAAAGGTGAAACCAGGCGTTTTCAGCTGCGCAGTAGGTTAGCTTTTCAGCATACACACAAATCAGGAATAATGGATTTGATTTACATTGTGTTATAAAAGGCCTCAAGGCTTTTCTCAATGCACTTACATTTTAAATCCATTATCCATTCATGCCACAGTCACACACTGTTGTTGGTAAAATGCCACTGTAGCCACAGCTGGCCTGGGGCAGAATGACAGAGATGTGGCAGCTTGTCTGCACCAAGGGCCAATCACAGAACCACATTCATAGATAAATGGGTTAAGTATCTTGCCCAAGGACACAACAACAGTATGCACAGTTTTGAGCAGAATTTCAAACCGCCAATCCTACGGTTATAGAACGACTGCTCTACCACTGAGATTATGACACTATATGATGAGGAACCAAAGCATGGTTCATTTTGCATATCAAGAACCCCTTTAAACAAATATTCACTTATCAGCGAATGAAGGAGCTCACTAACCATTCAGATGTCAAATTTTACACTTTAGCCAGCTACAGTCCTAAACCCAATTGCAAGGGTCTCACTTTTTTTTATTTTACATATCCTTTAACTACATTGTATCTACCTCATTAAGTACAATGTAATACACTGTGTAACAAACTGAATTAACATTTAACTACATTGTACATACAGAATGGTATAAAGAAAGGGTTGGGGTTAGAGTTAGAGCTATGTAAAATAAAGTGATACAAAAAAGATTTTATTCCCCATTGAATCAATTGATCTGATACTTCAGTGTGAACCGAAGAAGTGGTGCAGAATAAAACTCACAAAAAGTACAAAGTATTCCATCCAAATTCTATAAAAGCTCTCTCTAAATGCGAGAAAACAATCTGTAATTGTGATGTATTTAAATCAAATAAAAACCGTTTACTCGTATCTGAATGAATCAAACTGATACTAATTTCAGTCTTTACGGTGGGAGAACTAAGGAAGTGGTGCTAAAGTTTTGCTCATAAAGGCGTTTTACTGGACCGGGTGGCATGGCTCCATCCATCATCATCTCGTTAGCAAGAAATTCCCAGGCACTCGCAGGATTTCTATTTGGAGTAAGCGTGGATATTCTGAGTGACGTTACCGTGGTGATGTTTATTTGTTTTCCTAAAATGCAAAAAGGGGGCTGCCCGTGCCATAAAAACTACACATCCACCTTAAACTTGGCTGCATTTTTGGTGCCACAAATTGAGTCCAAAACAGGTTTATTAGGGGATTTTCTCTCAAAGAATCTAAGAATTCCAGATTTAATTTGAGAGTCTAAAAATATAATCTGTTTTACAAATGTTTCTAGCACCTTCTACTTTTATGGGTTGGGCCACTCCCTTAAGACTTGACATTTTACCATTAAGTCATACAAAAAGGAAAACAAAATGTCAACCATAATGTTATTTCTTTTCAATTAAATTTGAAATTTGTCTAAAGTAATCAGGTTTACAAATAGTAGATCGTGGGTTTAAAGCTCAAACCAGCCACTGGCATTTATTATGAAGTCTACAGGTTCTCCCTGTGCTTGGATGAGTTTTCTCCATTTGGTTGCATGTATGTAAATTGGAGAATTTAAAATGTGCCAAGTGAATTTGTCATTGACCATTGTCTAGTCAGTGTGTACCCCAACTTGGGCCCCTTGTAGGCCAGCTTGTATAGGCTTCCCAATTATAAAGAACAAATATTAATCAATCAATAAAAAGATTGGCTCCTTAAATAGTTAATATAACCATTTTTGGATTTCTAATACCTTTATACCATTTTGGTCAAGGTGGCAGAATGGTTAGTGCTCCTGCCTCTCAGCAAGGAGGTTGTGGGTTTGATGCTGGCGGTATGTGCCCCTACTATTCATGGTCACCTAGACTAGAATTGATGACTAATGCTTCTAGTGAATGAATGTAAAAGTGAATTGGACTCTGTGTCAGCCCTGTGACTAACATGGGTGTAGCTCAATAAATGTACATTGAAGTCAATATATTTTAGAATGAGTGAAGTTTCTTTCAATGTCACAAGCAGAGCATATTCCTGTTCATTTAATTATGCAAAAGACTACTTATTTATACTACGTGGGAAACATTTCTATGATTTCTTTTATCAATAGACAACCTAATGGCTTCTCTGTAATTTTAAAAGGTCAGTAGCACAGAAATAAACGCCCCATAAAAACCAAATTAGTTCTAAATCAATCACCAATTTTGTCTAAGTCATAATTTTCCAGGCGTGACACATGCTATAATTCTCCTAGGCCCACATCTATATTTTTCCAAAACTAGCTGAACACAACTTTTCTTATAGCTGTCCTTTGCCCTCACCGCCTTATTTAAACAAATTAGACAGTAACCTATAATTTACAGACAACATCACAGACACCAAGAAGAACCCACGCTTACGACCAATATGGGCTGGAACACGTGAGTAGCTAGCTAAATTCTGTTGAGTCATTCTCGGACTGAAAATAATAAACAGTATTTTTGAAAAGACTTGAGGGTGTAGACTATAAACAAAAAGAGACGGGAAAAGAATGGAAATGTCCTAAAATGGCCGTTTCTGAATGTCTTTTTATTTGACACGGATGAATCCGGCTCACACACTTCCAGGGCAGTGGCTGGAATCTTTGTGTCAGCACATTAGCTCTAGGCTAAAGCTAATGGTAGAATGCCAACATCTGCTTAGGCCAGACACCAGCTTGCTTTGATTTGGAAGAAGATAAACAGTGTGTAAAAAAAAGACTGTATTATCTGGTTGTTTATTCACGGGCATAGCTAACGTCCTGTAAAATGTCTAATGCTATAATAACCACTTAACATCGCTCACATAGTTAATTTATGAATTTTCTTTTGCACACTTGCTAGAAGCTAACATGTAAAATGTCAACATTACCTTGCCTGCTTTCATGTTAAGGAAGATGGGAAGTATTGGAAGAAGTGGGGTTGCCGCCGCTAATATATAATTGTGATAATCATCCTTGTGTCCATTGTAAGTGTACTTTGCGGGAAGTAGAGATTCCAAATGAGGTGAAAGCCCAAGATTATGCTGCTTTCATGTGGCGTTGGGTTTACCGTATTTATGAGTTTCTGACAGGGAGCGCCTCACCAAGTCTGATGAATTGGAATTGTAGGAGCAACAAACTTCCCTAGTTCCCTAGACATCACTGACCACTTCAACATGACAGATCTCAGACAGATTATTGTGAATACAAATTTGGGAGCGTTTCAGAAACAAAACTGGTTTTATTTATTTGAAGTTTGCGCCATCATCAGAAACATATTGGTAGGGACTGCAATTAGTTTACTATATTGAACTACATTTTGATTTCCAGATTCCAAATTTCCGAGCAAAAGACGTGAACATATGCAAGTTGGGTAATCGAGTTTCAATCTCAGAGAAAACTACCATACGAACTGTCCGACGTGCACTTGAAAGCAGCATGAGTAACTAAGTATTATCAGTCATGATCCCTTTAATGCTAAGAGCTAACTTAAAGAGTAACTAACTCTGAAGCAAAATGATGATAGGCCCTTGTCCTATTTAGACACACACCTGTAGTGAATCAGGAGGTTGATTTGAGCTCATGGCTCACCCCACATTCACCCCAAAACTTTGCCCAGCCCCTTTGTCTCTACCAGGCACTGCCCATTTGTGAAGCATTTTTCATGTTTCCATACAGTATGAACAGTATTATCCCTTTTATGCTACAAGCTACCTGTAGAATGCCAACATCTGTTCAGGCCAGCCTGCTTTTTAATTCAGAAGATGGACAGTGTGGAAAAAAAAGAGGTTGACTTTCCTTATCCTGACAGTGGCAGTAAACACATACCCCCTCAAAGGTCACTCTATTTGTCACCCCTGGGCCTCCTCTAATAAACATTAATAGTCACTGTACCAAAGGGGGTCACTCTTAACAAGGGGTGTGGGTGGAAGACTGGTAGACCTACCTCTGCTTTTTCCCACTGTGAGGCCATGGGAAAAGGCAGACTTGCACCTTGACAAGTCTGGCCCCTGCTCCAGGCTGAATTGCATCAAAACCCAAAAAGGGAAATGTGGTACACAGATTCACATTACTAAAGAACGTTTCATAGACATGATACCTGGTGTTGTATTTAGTCATATTTACACATGAATGAGTAATCCTGTTTGCTGAGGCACTCACCTGCTAAAGGTGAAAATAAAATAAAATAAGTACTTTCACATTTCAAGATAATCCACCTTGCTACAATTTGTTTACATTGGCTGTAGGGCCTGAAAGGTACATGCACCCAATCTGAGCTTTTTTTAGCAGAGTAAAAGCAACAGCTACCAAAAAGAGCACATTTTCATATTGATTGAGAAAATAGGCTGGTAAGTTTTAACACTCTTCCGTGTCTTCAGTGGCCTTGGGAAAAACTCAGCCTAACCTTGAATAGTCTGCACTAGCCATATGGATCTTCTTAGCCTGAAGTGATTCTCACAGATTTGATTCCATCCAAACTCAAACAGGCAATGGCAGTAGACAGTTTCAAACCACACCACATCAGCTCTCCAGTTGAATAACCAGCTGCAGTAAATCTCTCCATGCGATTGATTACACTCCAGGCACTCCACACATTCAATGCAGCTGGGCTAATAACCTATAGTCAGGCTTGTTTATCAGTCAGCTTTAGACAGCTTATATAACAGTGTTACATAATGCCCTGAGATTTACAGACTATACCATATCACCTCTGCCCACTTCCCTATGAGGTCCACTCACAAGCCACACTCTCACACAGAAAGCTCCCGGCACATCTGGCTGTCGGCTGATTTCAACCGCAGCCAAATGATATCCAGACACCAGCCACTGTTTTGGTTTGAAGCTGTATTATGAGGTACTGAGTTCATGGAGAAATTTCTTCGTCCATCAGCATTGCAAAGTTCACGTTTCTGCTCAAAGGTTCTTGCAGATATTTCTTTTTTGGTCATCTACTATTTAATTAGCCTTCAAGGAATGACACTGTGGGGAGGTGTCTCTAAAGAAAACACATTATTGAAAAGCCCGTTCAGAGGTTCACACACAGTAAAGTCAGATCTCAAGACTTGTTTTAAGGAAAATATAACGGCTCTGTGTATGTGCACCAAAGGTAGATTGTTGATAATAAAAAAGTAAACCCTAATTATTAAAAAATAAATACAAAATAACATTTGGTGAAAACCAGGTGATGTTGCTAATGGCAAGAAAGTTACTACTAAACTAAAAGCGTTCTGTCCAGTCATATGGAAACCACAGTTATGGAAGAAGCCTTCAATAATATTTTCTACACTGTTCATGCACTGCAGTTGCTCATTGGGAGACAATATCTGGCTTGTTGGCATATTAATTGAATCACAAAATATGGATGTCTTTTCTGTGCAGTGGCTTCTCTCCAGCATCCCTGGCTAGAGTGAAAGAATGTCAACTTTTTCCCCCAACAACATCTAAAGACTCCAGCCACTGCAAACTGACAATTGAATAAAAAGCTTTCAACAATTAGAAGTTCAGCTTTAGCCAATCTCTATTTGTGATACTACAATGATACATGTTACGCTTTACCAATGCAACCAGCACCAAATGTAAAATGTATAAAATGTATGTTGACTTTGCCTCCAGACCAATTACTAATCAGCAAAACAAACTGGATTAGAAAGCCATATGGTCTGATGGTAAATGCATTAAGTAGAACTAAGACTAAGTATACATCTGGACTCATGACAAATCTTCCATTTATCACCTGTTCCATGGACAGACAGTACAACACAATGTCCAGTATGATTGAGGAATATGAAGCATTATTGGAACAACTTCAATAGAATCCATAGTAGTCAACTATTCCTTCAAACATTTAGCATTAAGTCCTCCTCACCAAGTATCTCATGCAAAGAGAAGCTAAGTTTGTTTGGCAGTACTGATGTTTCCTTATGAAATATAGCTCAGCAGGCAATGGCATCAGTGAGACGATGGGGAGGCTTGATGGATGGCTATGAGGCACGGGCTTCATTTCAACTCGCCTTAGGTATGAGAAAAAAAATGACATTTGATCTGCTCAGATGAGGAAGGACAAGTCTGCTTCTGTTTCCATCAAAACCTCTTGGGCTTCTCCGATCTGCCTTGGAGAACACTAAATCACGTCTTAACCTCTCAGGCCCACTTATGTTTGCCTCTTCAAATTTTGGTTATTTTGACCGGAATGTTTCTCCCAAAAGAAGACAACAGTGTTTTTTAAGCTCTTGTTCACATGACTATTAGAGGCTGACCTGTTTATGTCCTGGTTTATAACTGGTCTTAAGTAATAATAATAATAATAATAATAATAATAATAATAATAATAAT